>CAUYON010025038.1:0-22176 GCA_963573935.1 Arctocebus calabarensis | reverse complement strand
GATGTGATCAATTTTGGAGTATGTTCCATGGGCTGATGAGAAGAATGTGTATTCAATTTTATTAGGATGAAATGTTCTGTAGATGTCTGTTAAATCCAGATGTTGAATGGTTAAGTTTAAATCTAAAATTTCTTTACTTAGTTTCTTCATAGAGGATCTATTCAACACTGTTAAAGGAGTATTAAAATCTCCAGCTACTATGGAACTGGAGGAAATGAAGTTACTCATGTCTATTAGAGTTTTTCTTATAAATGGAGGTGCATTCTGGTTGGGTGCATAAATATTAATAATTGAAATCTCATCATATTGAGTATTACCTTTAACAAATATGAAATGTCTGTCTTTATCCTTCCTTCCTTTGGTTGGTTTAAAGCCTATTGTATCTGCGAATAAGATTGCAACACCTGCTTTTTTTTGTTTTCCATTTGCCTAGAAATTAGATGACCATCCATTCACCTTAAGTCTAAATTTTTCTTTTAAGGTAAGATGAGATTCTTGTATGTAGTAGATATCTGACCTGAGTTTTTGTATCGAGTCAGTCAAACTATGCCTCTTTAGAGGAGAATTTAAACCATTCACATTAATTGAAAATACTGATAAATTTTTAGAAAATCTAGTGGACATTTTTAATCCTTTCATGGTTGTGGAAGTTGGAATTTGATAAATAGTTTCTGGATGAGTTCACTTTTGCATTGGAGGATTACGCTGGTCATTATGGAGGATATGTCTGAGAATATCCTGGAGAGCTAGTGTGATTATTTCATTAAAGTATTTAATTTCTCCATCATAAATGAAACTCAGTTTGGCTGAATACAGGATCCTGGGTTGAAAGTTAATTTGTTTTGGGAGATTAAAAGTCAATGACCATTTTTTGCTAGCTTGAAAGGTTTGATCAGAGAGATATGCACTTATTCTAATATTCTTCCCCTTGTGGGTTATCGATTTCTTGCATCTGGTTGCTTTCAAAATTTTCTCCTTTATATTTACTTTAGTGAACTTAATTATGTTGTGCCTAGGGGATGTCTTATTTGGGTTGAGTCATGCTGGGGTTCTGAAACTGTCTGCTATCTGAATTTCAGAATCTCTTGGCATGTCTGGAAAGTTCTCTTTCATAATCTCATGAATAAGAGATTACTTGTCTTGTGAAGCTGCTTCATCACTTTTGGGGATTCCTATGAGGTGAATATTGATTTTCTTCAAGAGCTCTCTGAGAGAGTGATCTGTTTTTGCCTTCCATTTCTCTTGCTCTTTGGAGATTTGAGAGCGTTTGAAAGCTTGGTCTTCCATGTCAGAAACCCTTTCTTCTGCTTGCTCCATTCTGTTACTGAGGGAATGTACTGAATTTCTCAGATCTTTAAGGGCTGCAACTTCTTGTCTCAATGTGTCAAAATCTTTGGTCATTTTGTCTTTGAATTCATTGAATTCTTGAGGCATCTTTTGGGTCATCTTTTGAATTACTGCTTGAAATTCTAATTCCATCTTTTCCTCTGTTCTGCTGATTATTTGCAATCCAGATTCTGAATTCGATTTCAGACTTCTCAGCCATTAGCCTATGCAGGAGATCTTGTGCTATGTATGCCTTGTCATTCCTTGGAGGAGTTGGTCTAATCTGATTATTCATATTGTCAGAGTTTTTCCATTGTATCTGCCCTGTGATTGTTTTTCACCATTGCGTCTGGTCGTCCTCAGAGTTGGGAAGATGTCCCTTGAAGGTTAGACCCTGGTTGGACCACACTATTGTTGCTGGAACTTTGTAGTAAGTGACTCTATGTAGATCTTCTGGATTTTCCCTAGCCAGGGAGTTCTGGCTGTGGGAGCATCCCCGGAGTGTGGATCCAGCAGCCGGGCAAGGGATGGTGCACACAGTTCTGGGAGTGCCAGGCGTGGGGCTGTGTGATCAGTGGTAGAGTTCCTGGCTGAGGGCAGGCTAACAGAGGCCTGGCAGTCACCAGCGGAGTCCCTGGCAGAGGGCCAGCTTAGGGAGGTCCTGCAGGCTCAGGGCATGGGGGCAAGTGGTTGCTGGGGGAGTTCCTGGCCAGGGGAAGTCACCAGTGGGGTTCCTGGCAGAAGGCAGGACTGCGGGGCCCAGCAAGTGTGGGACTCTGGTCAGTGCAGATGCAGGCCTGCAAAGTAACCAGAGGAACCTCTGGCCAAGGGTGGACTTGCAGGGGCTCAGCATTTGCTGGTGGAGTCCCTGATATAAGGCGGAACTGTGGAGGCCCTTCAAGTGGTGGGCGCAGGGCAGCGTGGTTGTCCAGGAAGTTTTTGGCCAGTGGTTGGCCTGCAAAGAGGCCTGGCAGTCGCTGCTGGAGCCCCTGAAAGAAGGCTGACCTGCGGAGGCCCCATGGGTGCCAGGCGGAGGCCCATGCAGTTGCTGGGAGTGTCCCTGGCCAGGAGCCTGGTTGTTGCAGGTGGAGTCCTTGGCAGAAGGCTTACCTACAGAAGTCCGGCAAGTGCAGGATGCAGGGCCAGGCAGTCGCCAGGGGAGTTCCTGGCTGAGGGCAGGCCTGCAGAGGCCTGGCAGTTGCCGGCAGAGTCCCTAGTAGAAGGCTGGCCTGCAAAGGCCCCATGGGTACCAGGTGAAGGCCCGCGTAGTTGCCAGGACTGTCCCTGTCCAAGGGCAGACCTGCAGGGGCCTGGCGGTTGTGGGCAGATTCCCTGGCAGAAGGTGAGCCTGCAGAAGCCCTACATACTCAGGGAGTGGGCCGCCAGGGGATTTACTGGCCATGGGCAGGCCTGCAGAGGCTCTGCGGGTGCCAGGCAGAGGCCCGTGTGGTCACCAGGGGAGTTCCTGCCCGGGGGCAGACCTGAGGAGGCCTGGTCGTTGCAGCAGAGTCTCTAGCAGATGATGGGCCTCTGGAAGCCCAGCAAACACTGGGCGCAGGGCCAGGTGGTTGCTGGGGTCGTTCCTTGCCTGGGGTGGGCCTGCAAATACCCAGCGGTTGCAGGCGGAGTTTCTGGTAGAAGGTGGACCTGTGGAAGCCCTGCAGGCTCGGGCACTGGGCCACATGGTCACCAGGGGATTTACTGGCCAGGGCTGGCCTACAGGGGCCCTGCGGGTGACAGGTGGAGACCTGCACAGTCTCGGGATAGTTCCTGGCTGGGGCGGACCTACAGAGGCCTGGTGGTCACCGGCAGAGTCTCTAGCAGATGGCAGACCTTTGAAACCCGGCAACCACAGGTGCAGGGCCAGGCAGTTGCCGGGGGAGTTCCTGGCCAGAGTCAGGCCTGCAGAGCCCTGGCGGTTGCAGGCAGAGTTCCTGGCAGAAGGCAGACCTGCGGATGCCCTGCAGGCTTGGGGCACAAGGCCGCATGGTCACCTGCAATGTCATACTTTAAAGAACCTGAAGAAATAGTTCTTTGATTCATATGGACCAAGAAAATAACCCCAAGTAGCAAATGTAGTTCTTAGAAATAAAAACAAGTCTGAGGCATCACATTGCTAGATTTCAGGTTCTATTACAAGGCTATAGTGATCAAAAGAGCATGGTCCTAGCACAAAAATAGAGATATAGATCTATGGAATAGAATAGAGAATATAGAGATGAACCCAGCCACATATTGCTATTTAATCTTTGATAAGCCTAACAATTGGCACTGAAGAAAAGAATTCTTATTTAACAAATGGTGCTGGGGAAACTGGTTATCCATATGTAGACGATTAAAAGTGGACCCACACCTCTCACCATTGCCAAAATTTGATTCTTGTTGGATAAAAGATTTAAATGTAAGACATGAAAACAATAAAAATTCTAGAAGAGAGTGTGGGGGAAACACTTGAATATATTGGCCTGGGAAAACACTTTATGAGGAAGACCCCTCTGGGAATTTCATTAAGACTAAAAATAAATTACTGGAATTTGAATGAGCTAAAAATCTTTTGCACAGTTAAGGGTACCATAAACAAAGCAAACAGACAGCCTTTAGAATGGGAGAAGATTTTTGCATTTTATGAATCTGACAAAGGCCTGATAACTAAAATCTATGGAGAACTCAAGTGCATAAGAAAAATGCAAACAACCCTCTCTATAAGTGGGCAAGAGACTGGAACAGAAACTTCTGTGAGTATGACAGATGAATGGCCCTCAAATGCAGGAAAAAATGCTCATCATCTTTAGTCATTAGATAAATGCAAATCAAAACCATTCTAAGATATCATCTAACCCCAACAAGATTAGCCTACAACACAAAGTCCCAAAACACCAGATGCTGGCGTGGATGTGGAGAGACGGGAACACTTCTGCACTGCTGGTGGGATTGCAAACTAATGCAGCCTTTATGAAGAGAAGTATGGAAAATCCTCAAAGATCTAAAAGTAGATCTTCCATTTGACCCTGCAATCCCATTACTATGTCTCTACCCAGAAGAACAAAAATCATTTTACAACAAAGACATTTGCACTAGAATGTATATAGTAGCTCAATTTGTAATTGCCAAGTTATAGATGCAACCTACGTCCCAATCAACACATGAATGGATCAAAAAACACTGTGGTATATATATACCATGGAATACTATTAAGCCATTACAAAACAAGGAGATTTTACATCTTTTACATTTACTGGATGTATTTGAAATAAATTCTTCTTAGTAAAATATCACAATAATAGAAAAGTAAATGTCCAATGTACTCCGTACTAATATGAAACCAGTATGTAAATAATTACATGCTCATGTGAAGTATAAAACCAAAATTCAATCTAGTACTGGGAGGAAGTGAGGGGGGGAGAGGAGAGGACAATTGGAAGAAGGATGGAGGCCATGATTTGGAGATTTCACCTAATGTGCACATTCTGAGGGTGTGTAACATGTCCCTTGGATGAGGGGCTCTTTTACAACCACAACTTTATTCTGGAAGTGAGAACAATGTAACCTAAAAATAATTTGTACCCTCATATTAATTTGAGATTAAAAAAATAAAAAATAAAAAATCTTCAACAAAGAACTAGTGAAACAAATCCAGCAGGACATCAAAAAGGCAACATACCATGATCTAGTAGAATTTCTCCTGCCTGGCGATGTAAAGATTGTTCAACATGCACAAATTAATAAGTGGAAAACATCACAAAAACAGAATGAAAGACAAGAAAACATATAATCTCAGTAGACACAGAGAAAACATTTGGTAAAATTCAATGTCCACCTGTGGTAAAAACCTTCAATGAACTAGGCACAGTAGAAATATACCTCAACATAACAAAGGCTATGTATGAGAAACCTACAACTATCATAATACTGAATGAGAAAAAGATGAAAGTCCTTTAAGAACTGAGAAAGACAGGGATGCCTAATTTCACTATTCCTGTTTAACTCAGTATGAGAAGTCACAACCAGAACACACAGTCAAGAGAAAGAAATAAAAGAAGGACAAATTAGAAAGAGGAAGTAAAGTTGTTCCTCTTTGTAAATGGCATGATCTTATATTTGGAAAAACCTGAAGACTCCACAAAAATCTCTTAGAAGTAATTTCTAAGTAAAGTTGCAGGATACAAAATTAACATACAAAATAGTATAATTTATAGACAATAATAATGAACTAGCTGAGAAAGAAATCAAGACAGCAATACCATTTATAGCAGCTCCAACAATATAAAATAAAACACCTAAATAAATAAATTTAATAAATGTAATCATGGAGGTAATTTTTGTTTTCTTCAATTTCCTTCCTTAGTGAAGGAAATTGAAGAAAACATAAGACAAATGGAGAGGCATCCCATCCTCACAGATCAGAAGAATTAATATTGTTAAATTGACCACAATATGAAAGCAATCTACATATTTAATACAGTTCTTACTAAAATGCCATTTTTCAAAGAAATAGAATAATCCTAAAATTTATATGGAATAATAATCATCATAAAACTTCTTCCAACCAAAGCAATCCTGAGCAAAAAGCAAAAGGCTATAGATATCAAACTACCTAATTTCAAAACATATCACAAGGCTATAGCAACCAAAATAACATGGTATTGGAGTAAGAAAACAGAGACATAGAACAATGGAACCCAGGAATAAATTCACATACTAATTGATTTTCAACAAAGGTGCCAAGAACAGATATTGGGAAAATGAAATTCTTTTTAATAAATGTTGCTGGGAAAATTAGATAGCCATATATGGAAGAATGACACTGAAACCTTGTTTTTCCCAATATACAAAAATTAGCTTCATATGGATTAAAGACTGAAGCCTAAGCCCTGGAGCTGTAAAACTACCAGAAGAAAACAGGAGAAGCACCTGGGATAATTGGTCTAGCAAACATTTTATGACTAAGACCTCAAAAGCACAGACAACAAAAACAAAAACAGACAAATGGACTATATTAAACTAAAACTTTGTGCAGTAAAGGAAATAGAGTGAAGGGACAGCTTGTTCAATGGGATAAAGTATTTGCAAACTACTCATCTGAGAAGGTACTAATATTAAAATATACAAGGAACTCAAAAACTGAATGATAAGAAATAATAGTAATAATCCTATTAAAAACTGAACAAAGGACATGAATAGACATTCCTCAAAAGAAGACA
Source organism: Arctocebus calabarensis (assembly GCA_963573935.1). Classification (NCBI taxonomy): domain Eukaryota; kingdom Metazoa; phylum Chordata; class Mammalia; order Primates; family Lorisidae; genus Arctocebus; species Arctocebus calabarensis. The sequence continues at coordinate 15,649 of CAUYON010025038.1, read as the reverse complement.
TAAAAATGGCCAAAAGTTTTATGAAAAATGCTCTGTATCACTAATTGTCAGAAAACACACATAACAAACATAGTAAGATATCATCTCACCCCAGTTAGAATGGCTGTTATTGAGAAGATAATAAATAGCAGATACTGGAAAGAATGCAGTGAAAAGGGAACTTTTATACACTGCTGGTAGGAAGGTAAATTACTATAGCATCTCTGGAAAACAGTCTGGAGAGTTTTCAAAATATGAAAATACAACTACAGTATGATTTTGCATTCCTACTATTGGTGTTTACCCCAAAGAATGCAGACCATTATATCAAAGGGACACCTGCACCCATCTGTTTATTGCAGCTCCGTTCACAATAGCAAAAAGAGGGAATCAGTCTAAGTGTCCATCAATAGATGGAAGGATAAAGAAAATGTAGTATATATACCAAATGGAATGCTACTCAGTCATTAAAAAGAATGAAATCCAGTCATTTGTAGCAACATAGATGGAACTGGAGATCATTTGTTGTGTTAAGTGAAATAGCCAGGCACAGAAAGACAAATTTCACATGTTTTCTCCAATATGTCATAGTTTTAAAAATGTATCTCATGGAAGCAGAATGACAGATACCAGATATCAAAGATTAAACAGCAATATGTGGCTGGGTTCATCTCTATATTCTCTATTCTATTCCATAGATCTATATCTCTATTTTTGAGGGGAAGTGGAAGAGGATGAGTGGAGGTTGCTTAATAGGTATAAGCATGTGTTTAGACAGAAGGAAAAAGTTCTAACATTCAGCAGTAGGCAGACTGTAGTTAACCACAATGAATTATACATTTTGAAAGTGCTAGAAGAGAGGACTTGAAATGTTACCAACGCATAGAAATTATAAATATTCAAAGTATTAAATATGCTCCATGCCCTGACTGGATTATTACACATTCTATGTAGGAAACAAAATACATTTGTACCCTATAACTATGTACAAATATGCTATATCAATAAAAAACAATAAAAATAAGTCTAAAAATCTTGAGGTATGTTCTTCTATACCTACTGTGTTGTCTTCCTATGATATAAAAAGGTGCTGAATGTTGTCAAATGCTTGCTCTGTGTCTATTGAGAGGAACGTATGGTCTTAGGGTTTGGTCCTATTAATATTTATGTGGTGAATTACATTATAGATTTGCATGTGTTGAACCATCCTTGCATCTCTGGGATAAGGCTGAGTTGGTCATGTTGAATTATCTTTTTTGATGAGCAGTTGAATTTGATTTGCTAAGATTTTATGGAGAATTTTGCATCTATATTTTTAAGAAATATTGGTCTATAGTTTTCTTATTTTGTTGGGTCTTCTCACGGCTTTGGTATCAAGGTGATACTGGCTTTGTTAGGATGAACTGGGAAGATGTCTTCCTTCTCAGTGTTATGGAATAATTCTGCAATATGTGTACCAGTTCTTGGTAGGTTTGGTAAAATTTGGGTGAGAATCCATCTCATCTAGTTCAATTTTTTTTTAATTGAAAGATAGTTTATTGCTGCTTCTATTTTGGTACTTGATATTGGTCTGGCCAGGCATTCTATTTCTCTTCATTGAGCCTAGGGAGGATGTGTGTTTCCAAGAATTTGTTCATTTCGTCCATGTTTCCAAGTTTATGAGCATAGAGATTTTTATAGTATTCAGAGATCATGTTTTGTATTTCCATGATATCAGTTGTCATTTATCCTTTTTTATTTCTGATTTAGCTGTTTTAGAGTTATTTTCTTATTATTTCTGGTTTATCTAGGAAGAGGCTTGTAATTTTAATTATTTTTTCAAAGACTTAACTTTTTGTTTCATTATCCTTCTATATCAGTTCTTTTGTTTTTTATTTCATTTAGTCCTGCTCTGATCTTGGTTACTTCTTTTTTTCTACTGGGTTTGGGGGATTACTTTGCTTGTCCTGTTCCTTGAGATGATTAATTAGATATTTGCTTTATGGTCTTTCTTCTGGATGTTGTCATTTAATGCCATGAGTTTTTCTCTCAGGATTTCTTTCTTTCTTTTCTTTTTTTTTTTGAGACAGAGCCTCAAGCTGTCACCCTGGGTAGAGTATCGTGGCATTACAGCTCACAGCAACCTCCAATTCCTGGGCTCAAGCAAGTCTCCTGCCTCTGCCTCCCAAGTAGCTGGGACTCCAGGCACCCACCACAATGCCTGGCTATTTTTGTTTGGGTTGCAGCAGCATTGTTGGTTGTTGGGCCCAGGCTGGATTCGAACCCGCCAGCTCAGGTTTACATGGCTGGTGCCTTAGCCCACTGAGCCACAGGCGATGAGCCAGGATTTCTTTTGATGGATCCCATAGATTTTTATAACTTGTTTCCCCACAAACTCACAGCCAACATCATACAAAACAGGCAAAAATTAAAAACATTTCCTCTTAGAAGGGGAACCAGACAAGGTTGCCCACTATTACCACTTCTATTCAACAAAGTGCTGGAAGTTCTAGGCAGAGCAATCAGATGAGAGAAGGAAGTCAACAGTATCCAAATGGGGAAAGCAGAGGTCAAACTGTCACTCTTTGCTGATGATATGATCTTATGTCTGGAAACCCCAAATATTCAACCAATAGACTTACGCAATTGATAAATAAATTCAGCAAACTGTCAGGTTACAAAATTAGTGCACACAAATCAGTAGCTTTCATATACATCAGCAACACCGAGAATGTAATATCTTCCGTAATAACAAAGAAAATAAAACTCCAAGCGATAAGTTTTACTAAGAAGGTGAAAGGCATCTATAGGGAGAAGAACTATGAAACACTGAGGAAGGAAATTGCTAAGGATGTAAATAGATGGAGAAACATATTATGTTCATTGATCATCAGCAGCAACATTGTTAAAATGTCTAGACTAGAGTCCCGTTTGGTGTACTCCGCTTAGCCATTAGGCAATCATAGTGATTCATCAGTGAGGTTCACTTACCTGATTGATGAGTTTGTGAACTTAATTGTTGACAATCAAATAACAATAACTCTGCTTCTATTTCATTCCAAGGAAAGAGCCATTCCAAGGAAAGAGCTCCAAAATTGCTTTGAAGAATGGACTAGGTGCTGGCACTGGTTCATAGCTTCCCAAGGGGGGTTGGGAGTGTGAAGATTACCGTAGTGATTGATATTCAGCAATGAAGTATTTAGCACTTTTTCTCTGATGAGTTTGTGAACTTAACTGTCCAACCTCATATGCAAGTGGATTAATAAAATGTGAAATTATATTCACATATATATATAATTATATACATATATACACACATAATTACACATACACACAAACCATGGAGTACTGCTCATCCATAAAAGAATTCACATATATATATAATTATATACATATATACACACATAATTACACATACACACAAACCATGGAGTACTGCTCATCCATAAAAGAATGGTGATGTAGTATCTTTTGTAACAACCTAGTTGGGACTGGAGACCATTCTTCTAAGTGAAGTATCACAAGAATGGAAAACAAACACCACATGTACTCAATACTAAGTTGGAACTAGTTGATCAACATTTATTGCATATATGTAAGTAAAACTCAACAGAAATCAAGTAGGTGGGAGAGAGGAGGAGGGGACGAGTAAAATCACACCTAAAAGTTATAATACACAATATCTAGGGAAGGGCACACATAAACTTTGACTCAAACTATACAAAACAATTTATATAACCAAAATGTTTGTATTCCAAAATATTCTGAAATTAAAAAAAAAGAAGAAAAAGAAAAAGAAAGGTCTGCGATTTCAACATGACCTAATCATCTCTTTATATGCTTATTTTGTGACACAGCACAATGTTTTAGGCTTATCTTGTATTTTCTCCATCTCAGACCCAGAATCATCCACTTTTTTCCTATAAACCCCTAACTCTTTTCAATGAAGAAAGATACTTAGAAAAGATCTGAGGACTAGATCTGAGGAAAAGATCTCCTAGTGTATCATTGTTTTGACTCTATCAATGGAATAAGCTAGGGAATATATTGGTAGAGACAGATAGAGAGGTGGACATAGCTAGATCCTGAGAGCTGATAGCTATAATTCCAATCCTACACACAGAGTTTATTCTAGTCTTTTCAGTTCTGCATTTGTAACTCCTGTCACTGACAGTTTCAACCAATGCTCCATTGTCATCAATCCATCTATTCATTTTCCCATCCTCTTGAAGCCCTCAAATTTTCCACCCCAGTTCACCTACTCTGATAGGAAATCATTCATTCACTTCTCATTTGTGTATTCTGTATTGTTTTTTGTAAAAAAATAAGCAGATATGTGTATATTTTCTTTTTTGTCCTTTGACTTTACCTAGAATGTAGCATACTATAAATACTCATTTGTATGATGTTCGCTTTCCCCCATTTAACCGTTATTTTATACGTCAGTTCATATCAGTTGTTAGCTAATGATGATGGTGGGGTTCTCCAGAAGTGGCACCGAGAGAATTTAGTTCTCAAGATTTTTATTAAAGATAAACACCTCTGGAAAATGGGGAGCAAAAGGGGAATTGGGGAGTGAGAGAAGTGGAGTTGCAAAACAGTCCAAGCACAGGTGAAAATATGACTTAGCAGACTTGTCCGTTAGTGTTCCACATGGCCCAGTCTTTACCACCTCTTTGAAGGAGGTGTGCCTTCCCATGAAGGGCAAGCCTTGAGGGAAGTGGTTCTCTGTGACTGAGGCTGCCTGTTAACAGCACTGATAGCGCTTGGGCCAGGGTTCCCTCTTGGCAGGATGGAGCATAACAGTGAGACATCTGGATCAAACGTTGTTATGTTTACCACAGAAATTCAACTTTAATCCATTCTTGGTAGAAGGGCTAGAGCTGCACTGTCCAATATGGTAGCCACTAGCCATATGTGACTATCCCTAACTTTAAATTCATTATGAAATGAAATTTTAAAATGTAGTCACACTAGCACATTCCCAGGGTTTAACACCATTTTTGTTTCTACAGAGAATTTTCATCATTGAAGAAAATTCTGTTGGCGTGATGAATACTCCAGAATAAATGTCTAATATAGTGTGATTTAAAAAAAATTAGCAGCTATTTACTATTTTAGTAGATGTTTTATGTACATAATCTTGATAATTGAAGTTTGTTTGTATTTTTTATCACTTGAATTATTTGGAAACTGTCTTCACTAAGTAGACTCCGAGAACTGCCTTTTAGGTATGCTTCATGAATTCTTCAAAGGATTAGTGTTGAACTGAAGCATAGTTGAGTGCTCCTAAAGTAAACATTTTCCATATTTAGAATTCTCTGAAGAGTTTTTGCATTTTAAGTATGTTAAAATAAATCTTGTAATGCCACGCTAAAGTGTTATTGCATTTCCTTCAAACTGCTGGCATTGTAAATTTCAGTTCCATACAATTTCATTTGAGAGATGTGTCTTGTATGGAAAAAAGGTGTCTACTTTTGTTTGTCTATCACAGCAGCTGCTCAGTCCTAAACTTTTCAGTGACAAAAAAAAAAAAAAAAAAAAACTAAATCTTTGGAATGCTATGGTGTTTTTGGAGGAAGAAAACTGTTAAACTTGAAGAGTATAAACGTGGACCATTTTGGGGATAAGTGGCTTCGGTTGCTCTTTTGCATATGTAAATAACTTTGTACACTGGAAACAAGTCAAGCAACAAACTTTCTTTCCTTGATGCCTAAGAAACAATAAATGATGCCACCTATTTATTTACAAGCATTGTGACTTGCACACATGCACCCCTCCTCACCCCGCGTGACTCTGTGTGATTCCTTCGTTGCTTTCTGTTGGGCACCGGCGATCCCGAAAGCCTTTCTTCTCTCTTCCCTCCCATTCCCATTAATTTCTCAGGCTTGTGGTTTGATAACACTTACAAAATTATGTTTAGTACATTTGTTAAGGAGATGGAGGTTCAAACTAAGCTACATAGACTTCTTTACTATAGAACTCTTAGGCCTGCCATTATTGTAATTTTTTAAAAAGCTTTTTAAGTCAGTATAGTTTGGAAGATCTCTCAGATTTGACCATGAACTCCATTTTTAGAGAACATCTGAAAGGACTATTATTTTCTTTTTTTTTTTTATAATTTTATTGAATCATAATTCTGTACATTGGTGCAATCATAGGGCACGATTCATATACATTCAGAAATGGTTTGATCGTACTGTTACAGATAGCCTTCATGGCATTTTCTTGATCACTATATAAAGACATTGATACTCTACATTTAATACGTTTCCCCATTCAATCATGGTTGTGTACATAAAGGCAATCATGGGGTACAATGTTCTAGGTTTATCTATAGTTTGAAATATTTTCATCAAATTGGTTGACATAGCTTTCATGGCATTTACCGGGCATCTTAGAAGGGGATAGGTGAAACTTACTAAATGTAGGATATAAATGTCTGTACACAATAACTAAGAAAATGCCATTAAAGCTGAGTCTGCCCTTTTAGTGAAATAGCGTTTGGTGATGGCTCTCCTCAGGAGTCTCTGATTTCCACTCAAATCTTCCATGAACAGCCCCTTTTCTCACTCCTGGCCACACCAGCTCCCTCCTTGCTGAGCAGTTTGTTTTCCCCAAGACCTCTAAATAAAACTTGCATTTCTTGCCAAATGTTTTCTCCATCTATTTAGCAACAAGAGTGCTACACACAGATCATAAGTAGATAAAATATAATGCACTTGTTTTCAAATCCTAGAATTATTTTTCCAAATCGTATCTCCCCCACCCCTTTTCAAACACATCATCAACCCTCCTGACAGTTTTGGCAGGGCCTGTCCCAGCTGCCCTGGCTCAAGCTGAAGGCTGGGCAAGCACTGCTGGGGGCTGAGGGTGGAGACCTCCCCCCCCAGAAGATTGGTGACAAGTAAGTTGCTATCTGGTGCCACAAGGGAGTGGTGTGTGTGCTTGCATGTGACCCATAGGGAGGTGGAAGCTCGAGTGTGGGGTGGTGGCTATGGCACGCAGAGAAACATGTGCTATGGAGGGATGTGTGGGGCCCTGGGACTTTGTGTGAGGACTATGGGCTGCGTGTGTGTGTGTGTGTGTGTGTGAGAGAGAGAGAGAGAGAGAGAGAGAGACCATGTACACTCAGTGGAATGGTTCATGTCAGAATGGTGCAGGACTGACTGGGCATGCTGTGCTTGGGGTATCGGGGTACCAAAGGTGCAGGGAACACATGTATCTGAATGGCATCTTGGCCAGCAAAAATCAGTTGCAGGGATGCCAGCCTCAAGTCTATAAACAGGCCTCATGACTGGGGACACTCAGTGTCTGTCACCAGGTGCCTGTGCCCAAGGAGACCAAAGTAAAGCAGAGAGGCAAAATCATTGTGTTTGTTGCCTTTGTGTAGCAGCTATTCTGGGTCACCACCCCCAGGGAAGGAGCTGGCGCCTTGGCCCGAGTGAGCTTTGGGGCTGGGTCATGTGTGGCTTCGGTCTCTAGGGCCACATTATCACTCATAATGACCTCAGCCCAAGGGAGACATAGTCCACTTTCCCAACCAGCAGATAGCTCTCCCGTGAGGCCCAGAGAAGATGGCTCTGGGCAAGCTGCCCAGGGGCCCATGCGAAGGTCACACATTTATCAGGGGTTGTCCCAGCTGTGCACGGCCAGCTCACACCGTGTCATCCCCTCAGCCATGTAATACTCTTTCTGTTATGCCTGACATCTGTAGGAATCAACACCGTGGCCCAGCCTCCATGCTCTCAGGCATCCTGTCCCATACACTCTCCCCCCACATTTCCCCCTGACTCCACCAACCTGAGGCCAGGGAGCCATCTTTGAATCTAGAGCTCCTTTCCTGAGGGGTGCAAAAGGGAGAGGCTCTGGAGACCAAGTCCAGATGCTGCTGAGGCTGGACTTGGACAGGCAGGGTACAGACAGTCACAAAGAACCTTTGAAGTGTTCCAAACACTTTGGAGGCCGAGGTGTGTAGATTGCCTGAGCTCATAGGTTCAAGACCAGCCTCAGCCAGAGCAAGGCCTTGTCTCTAAAAAAAATAGCCATGCATTATGACAAGCACCTGTAGTCCCAACTACTTGGGAGGCTGAGGCAAGAGGATCACTTGAACCCAAGAGGAGTTTGAAGTTGCTGTGAGCTATGATTCCATTGCACTCTACTAAGAGTGACCAAGTAAGACTCTGTCTCAAAAAAAAAAAAAAAAAAAAAACCTTTCAGTGGCCTTCAATTTTGAATTCCAGACCTAATATTTGTAAATATTCAGGAAATCTGCTTGTGACTGGCTATGAGGCAGAAGGGACCCCTGTGCTTTCCTTTTGTCATTTAATACTTCAACATGACAGATAAGCGGAGGTAAGTGGAGAAAAAGGCCCAACCCAAGACACTTACCACAGCCACTGGCAGGGACCGTGGGGCTAGAACAGAGGTGGCAGCTCCCCAAGGGGCAAATAGCAGGCCACACTTCTGCATGGGACAGTGCTGAAATCAATAGGAAAGTCTCTAACAACAGACTGAGTCCTGCTCACAGCTGTGCCCAAAAGGGTGCCTCATCCTCTGACTCTCTCCCCTTGTGACCTCAGCTCCTTCATTGCTTAGGCTTGCTTTCCTTCTGGAGGCACATCCAGAAGACAGAATAAGAAAAATCCACTTTTGGCCTCCCCTTCTCCTTCTCTGAAAGTGGACACCCAGCCCCTTTCCTGAATACAACCAGTTAACCCACTTCTTATCAGGCAATTAAAGATAGTCCATCTACTCAGCACTACTCAAGAATCCATCTACATCTTGAGTCCATCTACTCAAGAATACTCAACATGGGAACTTACGCAGACTCCAAGAGACAAGTACAGGCTGTCAAAATATTCCCTCGCAGCCCGTCCCACACCTGAGTGCGCCCCAGCCTCTTCATCCTCCACACTGACTCCCAAGTGATCCTTCTGAAGCACAGTGTTGATCACCTCTTTAAAACCTTTCCATAGCTCCCCAAGTCCCAGATCTTGAACATGGCACCCAAGGCTCTCTGCATCTTAACCCTGCCACTCTCACTATAGTCACCAAATCCATGTCTTAAAGAGATTTTTTGCTTTCCCGTTACATGGTGCTTTTTCTTGTTGTGGAACCATTTGTGCATGGGGTTCCTTCTGGATAGGAAGCCCTTCCCTGTCGTGTTGAGCTGGTTAACGCTCATGTCGCTCCTCCCAGGATCCCAGCCCTCCCCTCCCTTGGCAATGCTCTTCCTCTGTCTTGTCCTGACTGTCCCTAAAGATACCACATGCCCTGGAACCTCTCAACTAAAGGCTTCATTTTCCCTCTTCCACCTAAGGGTCTGGAAGAGAAGGGGGTGTCCTCTTTGCTTCCCATCCCTTCTTCCAAGCATTTCTCCTTCCTCCTTCAAAGCCCTTGCTTCTTTGAAGTGCAAGTCGTCACACTTTATCACTGCGTCATCATTCCTCCTCATTCACTGGTGACTTTAGCACCTGGCTCACCGCCTTCCTCTCCCACTCCTGGCTTGCACATCCACATAGATGGCCTCTCCCCAAGTCTCTCCATTTCTTGAAACCTTCAGATTCAATGAGCCTTCCCTCCAGCTCCCTATAGCCACCAGCTCCCATGGTTACACTTTACATCATTTCAATAAGTTGTTTCAAACATCAGTGGCCTCCCCTCTGAAATGTCAAACAGCTCCACTGTCTGGCCACTCTTCCCTTAGCCTAGAGTATCCATTTCAGCAATGCTGACCTCACTGAGATGCTCAGTCCATGGTCCCTCGCCTTTCTCACCCCCATCACTTGCTCACGCCCCCGTACACACACATTCTCACCCTCTTCCCATTCAGCTCAGCATATCCATCCCCCTGCACATCTATACCCCTTTTTCTCCATGCATCATACTAGTCTGGAAAGACCCAAACCCACATAAACCCAGCTATCTGCTTACTCTGAGTCTATACCCAACCGACCAACACTATGGTGAAAATCATGCTGTAATCATGCCAAACGGGGCCAGGTGCAATGGCTCACACCTGTAATCCTAGCACTCTGGGAGGCCAAGCAAACTCAGGGTTGCTTGAGCTCAGGAGTATGAAACCAGCCTAAGCAAGAGTAAGACCCTGTCTCTTACTTAAAAAAAAAAAAAAAAAGTAGAAAAACTGGTTAGGTATGGTGACACATGCCTACAGTCCAGCAGTTCTCAATCTGTGGGTCGCAACCCTTTTCGAAGTTGAATGACCCTTTCACAGGGGTTGCCTAAATACATCCTGCCATCCTGCATATCAGATATTTACATTCCAATTCATAACAGTAGCAAAATTACAGTTATGAAGTAGCAATGAAAATAATTTTATGGTTGGGGTCACCACAACACAAGGAACTGTATTAAAGGGTCAGGGTATTAGGAAGGTTGAGAACCACTACTATAGCCCCAGCTACTTGGAAGCTGAGGCAAGAGGATCTCTTCAACCCAAGAGTCTGAGGTTGCTGTGAACTGTGACGACACCACAGGCACTCTCCCCAGGCAGATGGAGTGAGACTCTGTCTCAAAAAAAAAAAAAGAAGGAAACAATCACACCAATTGGGTTTGCCTTCAATTTATAGGCACAAATCTTTGCACTTCCAATAATCCTACTTTCTTGCCTAGTCAATTCACACTCCACATCTCCAAGACAGCTATGTCACATCTTCCCTACTCTCCTTAAGTATCTAAGACCTCCTCACTCACAGAAAATGCTTCCCCCATCCCTTCACTCTCTTACCATAGGGATATGCTGAAAACATGTTTCTGCTCCAAGCAAAGCGAACTATTCTCCTTGCTTTGGAATCCATCTCCCCTCAGCTTCTTGGGACCTTTTTCCTGCAATTACCCTGTTATTTCCCATTGTCTCTTTAACTCACCCCAGCTGGGCTTACATCATTACTACCCACCAAAAATGGCTCTTACCAAGGTTACTGCTGGTGATTTATGTTTTGCCAGGACCACTGGTAAATTTTCTGTCCTCATCTTATTCAACCTCTCAGGAGCAGTAAATTGAAATGCATTCTTTTCTAGGTTCTTATCAAGTTATTCTTGGTCTTGTATCTGCCCTAATGATGGCTCTTTCTCCTTTGCTACAACCTCCAACTGTGACCAAACTAGGGCTCTGTCTATAGCCTTTGTCTCTTCATGACTACTTTTTCTTTCTGAGCAATCTCAAACAGTCTCATGGTTATAAACAGCATTATTATTTTAATGATCCTAAGCTTTTATCACTAGTTTATGTATCTCTCCTGAATTCCAGACAGATATAAAATACTTCAAGCTTCCTCTACATGGTTATAGGCATAGGCATTTCTAATCTAACACAGCTACAACAAATTTACTGATCTCTCTCTCTCTCCCCCGTCTTCCCTCCCTCCCTCTCTCTCTCTCTCACACACACAACGCATGTGCTCACACCTGCACACTCACCCAATCTGCTCTTACTCCAGTCCTCATCTTTGTCAGTGACACTATTATTTACAAAATTGTTGGAACCAGTGATCTTAAAGTCATCCTTGATTGCTCTCTTTCCTCATTCTCAACATGTAATTCAACAACAACTTCTAGAAGCATCATCTACAAATATATCCCCAATTTGACTATTTCTCATCCTATTTATCACCAAAATCTTAGTCTAAGCTAGTGACATTTCTTTTTTCCAAGGTAACGAAAAGATTTTATTTAGGAAGAACAAAGATGATGTTTGGAGCACTTCCATTGGCATTTCTTAACTGGTCCACTGGGACGTCCATCTCACCGGCCTCCTTTCCTCCTCACTCAACCCCACACAATGTACTCTTTGCACCACAGCTAGAGTGTATTTATTTATTATTTAGTGTTCATTTATTTGTATTTATTTTTAGTAGACTTTATTTATCAAGCACATTTAGGTTCACAGCAAAACTGAGCAGAAAGCCCTGAGAGTTCGCACATCCTCCCTGACCCCATACACGCACAGCCTCCCCAATGGCCAACATCCTGCACCAGAGCTCCATGTTCGTTGTAGCTGATAAACCTACACTGACACATTATTATTACTAAAGTCCATAGATTTGGTGAGTGCTCACTCTTCATATTGTACATTCTATGGGTCTGGACAAAGGTATAATGACTGCATCTACCATCACCGTGTCAGACAGAGGAGTGTCAATGGCTTAGAAATCCTCTGAGCTTCACCTATCTTTTTACACCCTTGGCCCCTGATCTTTTTATTGTCTCCATCATTTTGCCTTTTACAGAATATCATACAGTTGGGATAACACATATGTGGCCTTTTCAGATTGGCTCCCCTCATGCTCCTCTATGTGTTTTATGGCTTGACAACTCATTTCCTCTTAGCACTGAATAATATTCCATATAGTTCTTTTATCCATTCATTTACAAAAGAACATCTGGTTGCTTCCAGGTTTGGGCAATCATGAATAAGATGGCTATAAACATCTGTGTGCAAGTTTTTATGTGGATATAAATTTTCAACTCATTTCGGTAAATAGCAAAGAGCAGGACTACCAGATCAGATGGTAAGAGTATGTTTAGTTTTGTAAAAAGTAAATAAATAAATAACCTGAAAAACTGTCTTCCAAAGTGGCTGTGCCAGTTTTCATTCCCATCAGCAGTGAATGAGTGTTCCTGTTGCTCCATATCCTCACCAGCATTTGGTGTTGTCAGTGTTTTGCATATTGGTCATTCTCATCCCAGTGTAATAGTATCCCATTGTTTTAAATATTAAATCTGATCAAGGTGATCCCCATGTTGAAGCTTTTCAATGATTTCCCTTTACAACAAAAATAAATTTCATGTTCGGTGCCGTAGCTCAGTGATTACGGCACCAGCCACATACAGTAAGGCTGGCAAGTTTGAAGCCGGCCCAGGCCTGCCTGATAAAACAAGGACAATGGCAACAAAAAATAGCTGGGCGTTGTGTCGGGTGCCTGTAGGCCCAGCTACTTGGGAGGCTGAGGCAAGAGACTCGCTTGAGCCCAGGAATTGGAGGTTGCTGTGAGCTGTGACGCCACGGTACACTATCGAGGGCGACATAATGAGACACTGTCTAAAATAAATAAAATAAATAAATAAAGTTCTAACATCTTACATTTCACGAGACCCTACATGATTTGGTCTCTGCTTGATCGTGTAGTTCTGATAGGTTAACTTCTGTCTGGGCTGGTCGTTTCTATAGTGGTGATTAGCCTCTTCTCCAGTCTTGTCACGTACCATTCTCCCCCCCGGCCACCTTGCTCCACCAATCTGACTCTTTTACTCTTCAATCATGCCAGACGTGTTTCTTTGCACTCACTATTCCTTTTTCTTTCCATGTTGTTCCTCCAGGTCTATACTTGACTGCTTCAACCTCATGTATCAAATCTTGACTGAAATAACCTCTAAAACAGAACTTCCATAACCCCAGGCACTGATGGATGGATGGATGGATGGATGGAAAAAGAAATAAAAGAAAACATAGTTGCTGTGTAGTGGAAAACCAAAGTGCCAATGGAAAGGCTGTCAAGAGAAAGAGGAGCCAGGAGTCAGTAAAAGTCAGTCCATGCCTCTGTCAAGAAAGGGGCTAACGTAAGGAGAGAAACCGTGCAAATCTAAGGGACTTGGCAACATCAAGTGAAATTAGTACAAGCTTTTAGAGTTTGGGAGATAGCTGGAGGGTCAGAAACTTAAGATGTGATCATAGTAACATAAAAGCATCAGACCTTCATTGTATAGCAGCATATGGAACACATGTCCAAGGTACACGACCTGCTCACAGCCTAGCACCTCAGATGAGAGGCAGTCTGCCTGGGTCGGGAGAGGCTACTGCCCTGTGGCCTGACAGCCACTCCAGTCTGCTTCGTTAGCTATATCCAGTAGTTCGTAAATCCATGCAAAAAGTAAAACTTGGCATCACATGCTCTCAGGAGCATCACAGATCTGCTATGGCCTGGAGAGAATCCAATCCTCTTCCACCTTATTTTTTACATGTACACAATTCTCCTTTTGATGTCAGTGAAACTCCAAGTTCACTATTTTAACATTTATGACCAAAGATAATTGGCAACTTTACGTCTCCTCTGTAATGACTTTTTTCTTAAACCATGTCTGATTAAGACACTGTTTAGGTCATGGTGTCTCAAACTGTGGGTCATGAACCATTAATTTGTTGTGAAATCAATTGAAATGGTTCACAACCAGCATATTTTTAGCAAAATAAAACAGAGTAAATGAGAATAGAAAGTATCAAAATGTATCACACATAGTAAAGGTAAGCATTATTTCAGAAAACATATGTTTCAGTTATATATAATGTATATACATACATACATATGCGTATAATGAGACATAATATAAAAAGTAGGGTCACAGCCAAAAAGGCAGAAGCTATTGCTCTAGATTTCTCTTGGCTTTAAAACAAGCTATATAAATATGTTATGAATAATGTATAAAATATATTCTAAAATAACTTTAAAATTCATGTAGAATTCATTCATGTCAATGTAGCACTGCCAAAGATAATAACCATCAAAAGTCATATACAACAGGTATGGTAATCTGGAACGTTCTATTTTAAGATTGAGGTCCTGGCATTCTGGTAGACCAAAAGTCAGAAGAACTAGGTTCTAATGTGTTCTCTTTTACTCCCTGGAATGATGGCTTTGGGAAATTGCCCCTCCCTTTTCTGACCTCAGATTCCCTATTTATAAAATGACAGGCTTGGGTTCGTTTGCTTCTGAGCAGCCCTCCATGACAATTGTGTGCTCTGAGGCTGTAAGAGACAGCATGAAATGGTCAGACACTTCAAAATCAAAGCCACCTAACTTCAAACCCCAGCTCTGTGGCTTGACAGTGAGTAGCACTGCCAAGTTGGGAAGGTGGGAATCATGGCAGGCCTCCTGCAGGGCTGTGGTCAGGATTGGAGGACAGGAGCTCCACAAAGGATGGCTTTTGTCATGTCCTGCTCTGCCCTTGCCTTTATTGGTGTCTGTGTGCCTGTACTAACTGCCCAGCATTGTTATTTTCGATGTCCCATTAGCCTGACCCTAAAGAGTCCTTTCCCTTTTCCTGGTTGGCATTTCTCACAAACACCCCTCCGCAGATCCTCAGGGGCCACAGTTTTTGTCTCTTCCCCATATCAGAAACATGCCCTCTTGGTGCCCAGGCCCTGGCTACCGACAGCACAGCCTTCCCCTTCTCTCACCCCATAACCTGTTTTCTGTTCACGTCAGTTCTGTTTCATGGTTCTCTAGCCCTGTGGATGCTGAGATGAAGGGTTGAACTCTAAGTTAGCCATAAGTTCATCAGAGAATGTCAGTTATCACCCCGTCAGCTAAATGCCACCTCTGTGACTTTCCTCTGTCTATAAACATGGCACAACATAGGATAGTATGTTCCCTCCATACCCTCCTGAAAATAGGCATAAATGTCAGGAAGAGAGGATCAAAGGCAGACAAAGTCAAGTATGGAAATTATGAAACAGACCTCAGAACCTTATTTTTTGTCTGAAACAGTATAAAAATCACACAGTTGTTATTAAAATAGAAAAGGTAAATGCTAAGTCCTCCATTCAAGCCACCTAACAGTGAAGGTTATAGCTATCATGCACAGATGATCAGGATCACACAAACATGTTAATCCTTCTTGTTGTTGCCACTCAGCCCCCCTGGTCAATGACGCAGAGGCAGCACCGCAGACG
>CAUYON010025037.1:0-19309 GCA_963573935.1 Arctocebus calabarensis | reverse complement strand
AAAAAAAAAAAAAAAAAATGGGGTGTTGCATATTTTTGCATAAAATGTCAGGTGAAAATCAGGAACCCACAAACCAAAAGCCTTTTAAAAACTCTAGGTCCTTCTGTGGAAAACTGTAGGTTGGTGCATTTTTATGTGAAACAAAGTTAAAGCAGGGACTCAAATTTCTGTGTGGCTGCAACGCTTTTGCCTTAATAAAGGTCTGAGATGAGAAAGAATTGCCACCCATTCACAACATATTTTTCTTTCCAAAATTACATTTCTCTTATAAATATCCCTGGGAAACAACCTTAAGGATCCAATAAACCCTGAATCACTTTACCAGTGACCTTATTTCTGGTCGAATGTTCTTGTCAGCATCCTGGAAGAAAAATTGAAATTCGTGATCTTTTGATGAGCCATGAAGATGAAACCTGTGACTTGGCACTGAGGCTCTGAGGTACTTTATAATCAGGGAACAGGGCTTCTGACGTCCAGGGTACAAAATTCCTACCTATCCACCCTCATCACTCTGTCCCTTTTGATCACCACCATGGGCTCAGAAAACAGCAGACTTTGGGTTCAGATGTGCCAGGATTGGTTTTGATCCCCTTTGCTCTGCCACGCCAACTTTTCTACCCCATGGGCAGGAACTTGGCAAAACCTGCCTTCATTGTCCCTGTGTTAATGTTTGGGGGTTGGGAACGACACACCTTCAGAGGCTTTGCTTTTTATCCTCTCCTATATTTATTTCAAAGTCTATTTCTTCCTCGGAAATGACACTGGAAATCCTGTGCAGTCTTTCTTGGCCCCCAAAGGCTTGATGGTCTGGCACATTAAGACCATATCTCAACCAAGTTCAAGAGCAGTTTTCAGAGAAGTTCAAGGTGCAGCCATTCGGAGCAACTTAAGTTGTTCCTGCTGTTAAATGTTCCAGAGCAGTGATTCTCTCAACCTTCCTAATACCGCGACCCTTTAATACGGTTCCTCGGGTCGTAGTGACCCCCAACCATAAAATTATTTCTGTTGCTACTGCATAACTGTAATTTTGCTACTGTTTTGAATTGTAATGTAAATATCTGATATGCAGGATGGTCTTAGGCGACCCCTGTGAAAGGGTCGTTCAACACCCAAAGGGGTCGTGACCCACAAGTTGAGAACCGCTGTTCCAGGGGCTTAAAATCGATGTGCTTTCTTCCCGGCATTTCTTCCTGTGGCAATGGGTATAGGCTGTTATCTGTTTCAAAGGGAGGAAGAGCCTAGGTTAACATTTCAAAAATATGATGTACCGAGTGCTACTAGATGTTAAATCTTAGATTTCAGAGGTTGGTGCAAAAATGTCTTTATTTTTTTCACTTAAATTACCTCTCCGTTCACTAAATTCAATCTCACCTGGGAATACATGAGTCTCTCTTCCTTCCTACTAATCTTTCTCCTTCTCCAGGCTTTCCATGAAATTTCTCCTGCTCCTCCCTCCTCCAGCATTCCCTCTGGGATCCACGCTCTCAATACCGGTTCCGAGGGGCAGGAGAAGGATCTTCTCATCCTTAGCGTCACTGAATCTGCCTTTAGCAAGTTCAGGGTGTCATTTTCCATGGCAGAAAACAAGCATTTCTCACGCTACTACTGACTTTTTCAGAACATACTTACCTGTTATGCTGGCAATGTTTCCCTTGTCTTCATTTGAGCACAGAGACCCCTCCCCGGGAGGTGAGAGAACAATTAATCTGCTCCCTACCATTGCTGCATAGGCGTTCTGGGTACATCCCAGGTGTTTGATAAACTCTCCCCCACACTCAGCACTGGTCTCATCCCTCTAACGCTAACCCCTTTCTGACTAAAATGTGGGGATTGTCTACTAGGTCAGTAGTTTTAAGTATGATGATTCCTTTAAAAATAAAACTATAGTTCAAATCTACAGGAAAATAGCCCTGTTTTTAGAGTTGCTGGATTGAGAGTTTATATCTTATGAGGCATTCAACAATGGATTTTAAGTGCAGTTTAATATTATGAATCACTGCATCATCTACACATGTTCAGGAATGCATGCACATGACCATGTTTAGTTCTTCAAGAAATCTGAAACTAGCTATGAATTCAATAGCTCCTTGACAAAACTGCAAAGCCTCCCTGGAGACCATAGCTCATCAGTGGGAATCAGTGACTTGGATTTGACAGGTTCCCATTAAAAACGTGCAACAGGATACTTTGCTAATCATGCCAGCAACACAGCCCTCCTCTAGTCTATGCTACAGGTTCTCATGCTTTTGCTATGCCCCCCTACTTGCCAACGGTAGGTAATTTCTTAAGTGTTGGTAAAAATTCTTATAATTTTCAGAAGTCCCATTATTTTGTCCCTTCTGTTAGGACAAAAGAAGCAGATCACATACATATTTTCTGCATGAAGTTACATGGTAGACTAAGAGTAGTTAAGTAGCAATGGGTCTGTTAGATAATCACCAGTATACATGAACTAATTTGAAAACAGATTGCGGCATTTGGTGACATTGCAGCCCAGATCACACAATGCTCATTGCATTCATTCATTTTTTTTTTTCAACAGCCTCCCTTACCCTCTCTTTGTTAAAGCACATATTCCTCACAATGCTTCTATAATCTCAAAGGCTTTTCACCAAACACTCGGAACTTTTTATATTGGACGGGTGCCAGCAGAGGCAGCTGACATCCCAGAGCTTGGGGTACAGAGTGGGAGCAAATCTCGGACATGTGAACCCTCAGGTTCCACCTTTTCTTGTCCTCTCTCCCTAATCATAAAATAAGTTTGATTGAAAATTCTATTTAAAAGTTTATGAAATGATGTTTTGGGCATAATTTCCTGATTTTCTAAAAATATTGAAATTCTAGTGTTGAGACTTTATTTAGATATTGAGAGCCAATACATTTTTCCTACAAAAAATTTTATGTGATTTTTTTTAAACCACATAGCTAAGAATTCTAGAAGAGAGATTATTTTTAATACTTGAAAACTCTTTCTATACATTCAAGCTTACAATGTGAATCATGCATAATATTTTCCCTTTATATATTTCACATGTCTATTCTGTGGCCTCATTTATTAACTGAATGACATTCAACTGTTGCAAGCAAACACTTCCGTCCACTCTGCTTTAGTGAGAGAGAAGCTGCATTCATTCTTTTTTTTCTTTTTTCCATTTTGCTGGTTTTACCTGTATTCTGTCAGTTCTTTCGCATGACTATTATCTCAATAACCTGTCTCCTTAGCTTTCATATTATCCTGTAAAAATCAGCAATCTATATAGAACAAAAAATGGTCTTCTTCCCAAAACATTTATCTTATTTTGTTTCAAAATTTTACTTTATTTTCATCCCACAAATAAAAATTCTGTATATTTATTGTGTACAACACGAACATCGTATAATTTTCATAAATATTTGGTTACTACATGTTTTAAGTTCTACTAGGATACAGAATAATTTTGTGTCCATTATGAAATATTTTCATGTAAAAAAATAAAAATAGCCTTTCAAAAACAGATCAAAATTATGTGACATTCCACTGCCCTGAGAAACCTAAAATTGACATTTCTGTGACTATTCTTCAGGTGTAGATTTTTATAGTACTGCGTGGATATAAGTTTTAAATAGCATCATATTACATATGCTCTTCTGATTTCAATTGTGATCATTTATTTGACCAATGAGGTATTTCTGAGGTATTTATTTTTTTCATGCACAAAAATGCTGGGTGTTATTGATTTCCGACATAAATGCAATCAGGTCAGAAAACTTGATATGATTGCTTTTATATTGGTTGAGGCTTGTCTTGTACATGGTCAATTTTATTATATTTTTCAGGTATTCTTGGAAGGAATATGAAGTCTCTAAATGTTGATGTATGTTGATTGGGTTAGAAAAAATCTGCAAAGATCTCCCACAATAATTCAAGTTTTGTTTCTTTTCTCTTTATAATTCTGACCATTTTTGCTTTATGGACTTGAAGGCTCCTCTTAAATACCAGTTTAAAATGTTTATACCTTCCTAGAAAATAAGTCTTTTATTATTATACATGACTATCTTTAAACTTATTAAATTGAATACAAAAATATATTTTGTCTGTAACAAATATACTTTGCTATCTAAATTTTCTTTTGGTTAGTTTTGGCCTAATACATAGCTTCCATAATTTTATTTTAAATCTTTATTTTTTCTTTTTTTAAATATGGTGCTGATAAAGGGCAAAAATTGTATTTGTACCAAATCTGAGAATTTCTATTCTGCTTATCTGGTATGTTTAGCTCATTTACATTTTACAAATATACTTGGATTTCTTTCTACCATCTTATTCTGTGTTTTCTATTAATCGTAATTTTCCAGTGCTCTTTTCCTTTTCATTTCTCTATTATGTTAACATTTTCACTTCACAGTAAAAACTCTTGCACACTTTAGAATATGATTTGCCTTATTGTAATTAATGTGGACCTTTTGATAAATTCTGAGTTCATCCTCTCTCGTACTTGTGTTTTGGGCAATGTTTTGAATGTCTGGCTTATCTTTTTCTGTGTCTTAAAACAGACTACTTAATTTTAATAAAGTCCACTTCCTTAATCATTTTCTCTATTATTTTGCTTTTTTTTAAAGGCAGAGTCTCACCCTGTTACCCTGAGTAGAGTGCTTAGGCGTCTTTATAGCTTGCAGCAACCTCAAACTCCCAGCCTCAAGCCATCCTTTTTCCTCAGCCTTCAGAGTAGCTGGGACTATAAGCCCCTGCCACAATGCCTGGGTAGTTTTTCTATTTTTTTAGTGGAGACTGGGGTCTGATTCTTGTTCAGGCTGTTCTCAAACTCCTGAGCTCAATGATCCACCTGCCTCGGCCTCCCAGAGTGCTAGGATTACAGGTGTGAGCCACTTCACTTGGCTTAGGGTTATGCTTTTTTGTGTTCTATTTAAGAAATATCATCATATCCCAAGGTATTATATTCAGAAGCTTCTGTTTTTCCTTTTAAATTTAGACCTACAGTCTATCTGGAATTGACATTTATGTATTTGTGAAACAGGGGCCAAAATTTTTTATTTATTTGTTTTTAATTTTGGTTATTTACCCCAACATCATCTTGGAAAAGATCTTCTTTTATCCATTACCCTGAAGACCCAACTTATTTTCAGAAGTCAAAGTTTCTTATATGCCTGTCTCTGCTTCTAGACTCTCAATTCATTCCATTAGTTTTTCATCTGTCTTTATACCATTTATAGTTGAAACAACAATCCTCTATTTAGGTTATAAGGTTGTGGGTCAACCACTGTTTTTCTTGTCAAAATTTATGCAATAGTTTCAAAAAGGAAACAAGCAGTTCAAACTCTATAAAACTTTATTAGTTGCTTTTATAGTACTTTTGTTTACATCTGAATTTTTCCTGGCTGTGTTGTTTACTGCTGTGTGAGTTGATAGAGCCCAGTGTATTTGATAAGACCTGGCCATTTCTATTAGAAGGGTAATGGTCTATAAACTAGAAAGGCAACTGACCTCTCTAGTGAGAGTCACCCAGACTACCAAAGATCACGAGTGCAGATATAGAAGGAAGTTCTTAGTATTAAGCTAGGGAGGGAAAATAAAAACTTCAAAATTTGATATGGACCCTAAATTTTTGGAGTATAGTGTTTTTATAAGGGCTTTGTTAGACTTCAAGAACTTTTCTAACACCACTATTTCTTTTAAGAGGAAAGAAGGGATGCAGCATAATAGCTCAATGGCACAGCTGTTGTGTTTAACAGAGGTGCTGTTGTTTTACGTTAGTTGTGGGTCTATTGATTCTTTTCAGTTACTGCGGTTGTTCTCTGTAAGAATTTTAGAGTGACGAGAGACCAGAGTTATTTCTCAGTTATCCAATGAAGGGCCTCTTCATCCTTTGCTTTTCTTTTATTGCTTCCTAACACAATATATTTTCTGGCAATGCGAATGGCCTATAGGAAAAAAGAGGACAAAATCAGGATCAAGAAGAACTAATCTATTTTCAATAATTATTGGCAAGCAATTGGGTAACAGTCAATAATTCTTTTAAATTTTCTGGGTCTCACCTTGGAATTTATTCCCTTGCAAAGGTTAAATTCAGGAGACTCTTTCTTAAACACAGCACCAAAATACCATGGAGGAGGAGGAGAGGGAAAAAGTCACTTCTTTGCAACAGCCATTCATTCTGCAATGAAGACTTAGGCTGGAATATAGTGGGTCTCTTTGGTTCTAGGATTCCTAAGAATTTGGCTAATGGTGATATGACATCTTAGAGTTATACCAAAAAATTGATAATCTTGGAGCAGTGATAAAGTAATGGATTAAAAAAAAAGACATCAGCAAGATGGCCAGCTAGAGTTGCACTGTGCTTGTCTTTCCACAAACACCAAATAAAAATCTGTATTTCAACTGGAGTGACTGAGGAATTTCACCAGAGAGCATCAAAGGAGCAGCTAAATCCCTATGGACTATGGCAGCCCAGGAGCGCAGACAAAGAGGGGTGCATGGCACTCTACCTCTTCCCACACTATCTCCCCTGCCAGGACCATAGATGAATGGAGCTTCTTATGGGGGGAAAGTAAGACAGAGACTCTAGAAGTTCACATTGCTGTGATAGACTTGAGCAGTCCTTGCTACAGTAGAGACTCATGGGCCTCACAAGCCCCAAATCCAGTTTGGAAGTTTGCACAGCTGCATTGCCTCAGAGTGGACAATGGCACCTACCCACACAACCTGAGCTGCTACAGCACAGTACCATCTCGAACTCATACCCACTGCTAGAGCGTGTCCTGCCCTGAGGGCCAGTCACCCTGATTCTCTTCACTCGTGAAGCCCCACCATAATTCTACCATATTCATGTTAGTGTCTTCAGCGCCACAACCCTGGGTTTCTGGAGCCTATGCCGAACAGAACAAATGAGATTCCAGAATCTGAAGAGAAAAGGCACTCCAGCCCCCTAGGCAAATAGACAGACCTACACAGCGAAGAAGCCACTTTCAACTAGCCATCCCAGCACACCCAGGCACACTTGCACACCACAGCTGGCCAGCCTGCTGAGCCCACGTGCACCCACCCACACCTGACCCAGTATTCAGTCTTCTGGTGGTCCTGCCTCCTAGGAGAGCCAGCTGCACAAGCTGCCTGCTGATCCTATCCACACGCGCACACACACACACACACACACACACAGGCACACACCCTACAACCGGCCCAACAGAGAACTGTCCCAGTCTGTGCCACTGCCACAGACTCCTGCAGCCTAGGCCACTGAGCTGCAGGCATTGCTGATGAGGATTATAGCTGAAGGAAATTCACAAGGACCACAGTATTGAGTCCTCCCCAAATAAAAGCCAATGCACCACATCCAACTGGCATCTGAGGATCCATCTGTAAGAAAACCTCTCTCCCTGCAGAAGCTACTCTATAAAATTGGAAAAAACACTTGTTCTGCTAGATGTACAGATATCAAAGTAGGCATTCAAGAAACATGAAAAATCATGATCCTGCTAAAGAAACACAATAAGTCTCCAAGAACAGACCCAAAGTAAAGGATATTTATGAAATGCTTCAACAGAATTCAAAATAAGGAAACTTGAGGTAATACAAAAAAAGATAGACAAATAATGCTATAAAATCAGGGAAACAATTTATGATATGAATGGTAAATTCAACAAAGAGATAGATATTATAAAAAAGAACTAAATAGAAATTTTGGAACTGAATAATTCAATGAATAAAATAAAAAAAAGAACTGTGAGACCTTCAATAACAGACTAGATCGAGCAGAAGAAAGAATTTCTGACCTTGAAGACAGGTCTTTTGAAATAGCCCAGTCAGAGACAGGAAAAGAATGATGAATAAAAAAGAATGAAGAGCTTATGAGACTTTGGGATACCATGACAAATACAATCTTGTGCCACATAACGACCATGCCAATCAGTGATGGATGGCATATACAACAGTGGCCCCATAAAAATGTATTTCTACTGTATCTTTTCTATGTTTAGATGTGTTTAGAGACACAAATGTCCCGTATTACTATTGTCTACAATATTCAGTACTACAAACATGCAGTACAGGTTTGTAGACTACAAGCAACAAGTTGTAGTGTATAGCTACACATATACTATATATGTGGAGCAGCTTATACCATCTAGGCATGTGTAAATACACTGTATGATCTTTATGCAATAACTAAATCATGTACATTAAATTGCACTCCATAAATATGTACAATTACAACCTGTCCATTAAAATTTTTTACAAGAAAATTTAAAAAGAAAAGTGAATAAATGGTCTTATAAAAGCAAAATCCACTCTAATCCACATCCATATTTTTCTCTGTAACTTGTCTTTTATTCAGCATGCTTTTAAGATTTAGTTTTGTTGTAAAAGATAAAATCATTTTTTAATTTGTTTATTTGAAATCTTTTACAGCAAACTTCAAATGTATTGAGTAAAATATAAATGACAGAGAAAAATGTATTGAGTAAAATATATGTGACAGAGAAAATATGTAGTATATGATTATTTGGTTTTTAAAACACATAAATCTACATACTACTTATGATTACATGCATATGGAAATATTTATCTACCAGCTTCAGCATGGTCATTACCTATAAGGGAGGAGTAGAGTGGAATCTGAGAAGCATTAGTGGCTTCAAATAGGTTCATAACATTGTATTTGGTGGATATAATGGATATTTGAAATTTTATCCCCCTATAGCTTTCTATATCTCTTTATATTTCATAAGTTAAAAAATTTACAAAGATTCAGAGTGCTTTGTAAATAATGTGCCAACCCTGATATTAGGAGCTGATTAAAAAAACCTGAATACTGACATAGAGCCTAAAAGTTCACAAAAAGAAAGAAAAAAAGAATGTTGCACAAAACAAAGTTAAGAATGATGAGAAAGTGAATTATATTAACCTGTGCCTTCATACGTTTCTTCAACTCCTAAGAGTCTTACCCTAAGTTCCCTCAAAAAATCAGAGCATTAAACAAGAGTTTGTGAGCAATTTATTGTATTTTGTGAAGTAAAGCAAGGAACTAGAGGGAGGACTGAGAAGAATAGAATAGAAAGTTAATGCAAAGGTGTACTAGGGACCCAAGCACCACTTTGGGTATCAAGGCCTAAACCTCAATAGGGAAAACTGCAATGAGCTCTGTGAGATGCACTTCAGCTCCCTCGCCCAACTGGCCAACAGTCGCTCATGAAATAACAATTCCTTCACAATTTCAAGTTTTTCCCTACATCAGAATGGTTGAGTGTGTTTCTGCAGAAATCCCATGCAGTAGCATCAAAGAATCCCTACAACAGAAAACAAGAAATGTTCAGTAAACCAGAGGTGAGGTGTTGTCTTATTGCATCAGTACCCAACTGCTTGTTGCATCAATGGTTAGAATAAGAAGGTGGACCAAAAGGATGTTGAGTACATAAAAGGTACCTTTACAATCTACCTATTGTAGTTTTCACTCTCACTCATGGTCTACAGTGAATCCAGTCTTTCACAGAGCCATGAAAGTGGTTGCTGGCCAGAATCACTGCAAAAGACTTAATACATAAGGATTGTTGAAACAATCTACACTATACGATATTACAAATGGTCTTGAGACCATATTGACATTTATCATTTAACTATTCTATGGCCTATCCTAGATTGTCTTATCCTTAATAAATCCTTAAATCAAATTTGCTTGCCTAACAAGGTGACCTAGACTCTCAACCCTGAGGCATTATAGTTTTCAGGTACTTTACCCTGGTTGGGCTGTTATTGCTACCATTTTCAATGCATAATTATCCACTGAATTTTAGACATATTCCTTCCTGTCCTCACTTGTGTAGATCTTACAATCCTAGGTGCTTGCTGGGATAAGATGAGAGGAATCATTGAAACTAGGATACATTTCTCCTAACAGTGGCAGTTCCTTTCTTTGATAACTCACTAGCAAGAGGAGTCAAAGAAAGTGTCATAGCTTCATGTTCAATGGACCCCGGCTGTGAGAATGAAGACTTTTTAATCAAGGAGGGCCTTAGAATTAATGGACACTAGGATTGATTCCACAACATCTTTGCAAATGTAAGTTTGCAGCAGTAAACATTTGAGGAGAGGTGTCTTTTTGATAAAATGTCTTCTTTTCTTTTGGTGGGACCTAATAGCGGGATTGTTGGATCAAATGGTAGGTCTACTTTTAATTCTCTGAGATATCTTCATACTGTTTTCTATAGAGGTTGTACTACTTTGCAGATGGATGAGAAATACAAATTCTATAAGACAGCCACTGAGAGAGACAATGAGAGAACCAATTCTACTTCCCACATTTAGTCCTCAAACCGGTGTATTCTAGTTATTGGGCACATAGCACACCATATTGGTTACTAGTTCAATGCATAAACTGTATCCTTATGAACAAATCCTATACTTTGTATAGTGTGATACTCAAACTAGTACCTTAACTGAGCTCCAACAAGCCTGTCTATTATCACATTAAGTTGTTTTCACATGACATGGTGTACGGCGGTGGAATGATTATGCATCCATAGTCATATCTCCTTTATGAGAAAAAACACCCTCTATATTCCAAGGCAATGTTATACAGATCAGATATTAGTAAATTAGGCATTCAAAACTCTTAACTGATAGTGTTGGAAGGTAGCACCACATACATAGGAAGAAAACTCTTATCTGAAATGGGATAGAGATTGACAATTCCATAGCTGAATGGTCCAGTCACCTGGTCTTCCTGAGGGATAATATCCTCGGAGACAGTGTATTGATCTCTGCTGGCAAGAGGACAGTCAGAAATCATCGGCCTTAGTGAGGAGCAGCTTCTATGCCTACCAGATTACCACTCTGTTCATAGGCTTATTGTACTAGGATAACCAAGAAGATAGACTGGCTAACATCCACAAGATAGGCCATCTTATGTAGCTGATATTTACTGACTCCTCTGAGTTAGATGCTGGCAGGGCATGAAGACAAAAAAGATGCTCAGTATATTCTTGCTAAGGAACTGCATTAAAGAAGAAAAGACAAAAATATTAAAGTATATCCTGCCCACTGAGAAGATTTTCCTTCATAAACTTTCTTCAGGGCCACCTCTGTGAAGGTCTTAATGCGGTAGCGATTCCCTCTTGCCTATCACTGACATACTGCGCTCTCTTGATTGTCACAGGAAATTGCAGAGAAACCGTAAATGTTTTCTGAGACAGGTGACATGGGAATTTGAACCACCTGTTCAGGCAATTTACTTGTGCCTCTTGAATCTGCTTGAACATTTCTATCATGGAATGAATTCTTGCTCCAGCCGCGTGACATTACAACTTCAGAAGATTTTGTTAACACTTTGGCCATGATGGGCGCTTCTGGTTGCATATTCAGGTCAGGTCACTTCTTCAAATTTTCAATCTATACTAGAACACAGTAGACCCAACAATCTATACTAGAACACAGTAGACCCAGCAAGTGAATTTTAAACAATAAGTAGTTATCAGCCCCTAGAAATTATGACTTTCCCCAGAATCTTGAAGGTCTGCACTATGACTTTCCTATGGGGACTTAGATGCCATAACATGTGTATCCTCAGTGGTTACTTCTAGCACCATTGAATCTGTTAGGACATATAATTCAATGGACAGATTCCCTAGAAGCAGAGACTGAACAGAGATTCTTTTTTACATAATGTGAAATGCTATATATTAATATTATAGGAAAAATGGAATAAGAATAGACTGAAAAAAATGACATGACACAGAGATCTCAGAGGCTAAACAGTGTCAGCTAGGAGACACAATATCAAGCTAGGGTAGTTTGAGACTGGAAGACATTACAGTTTCTTAAAACATAAGAAACATGAGCCAGCAAAGATAATGCTGTAGGAAAAAGTAATGTTAGCAAGTAGACTCAGGTCTACGAGGATGAAGGAAGTGATGGTTTTAAGGAAATAAATAGATGAAGTAGTGAGCTGTGATAAGAAGAGAGATCTTTATTTTTAAGAATTGGAGGAAAATCTGTCAGCTGGTGTAGTACAATTAAGTTCCCTTGAAAGACAAAGGTTACATGCAACGGAGTATATAGGAATCCTTGAAGTTAATTAAGGTTATTTAAAGTTATCAACCCAGTAAGAATGCTTTGCATGTGAAAAGTCTATTTCCTTGAGAAATAGTCATATTGTCTCAGCCAAGCTGTATCCAGTATATCTAGAAAATGTTTGCGTATAAAAACATATTCACAAAACAAGTCTCATGGGTAAAATTAACTTTGCCACTACAAAGTCTATATAGCAATGCAAAACTTGATTTTCTTTCTTTTCCAAAGGGATCTACTTTGATAGAAAAGTCAGACATGTTGAGTCATGGAGCCTGTACCTTTCAAGATTTGTCTTGCAAACTAATATTATTTCTCTAGCTAAATATTATGCTAGATAAGGAGAGTGTTGTTTATGCAAAGACGCCGTACAGTTGTATGCTGGCGAATGTTATGATCATGTGGAAGACAGACAGGGGTTGGAATGAAGTCCTTTCCTTCTCCACTTCTGTTCATTACCACACAGATCACAGCGAAAGGATGCCAGCTGCAATCTCAGCCATTGCAAAAGATTGTTCTTTAACTCTTAAAAGACCTAACTAAATTCTTTCTTTCTTAAACTTTTCCTTTAAGTCACACACACACCTGATTACATTCCATTCTTCAGTCTTATCTTGTAATCCCTTCTATAGAGGGTGGGAGGCTTCCATGGTTGCCCACAACCAGTTAAATATCTTTGTCCATTCAAGCAGAAGACATACATATTAAACTATATTCAATAAAGGGCAAAGCCAATAAAGGAAAGATCATTTCCTTATATTGACAAGCAGCAATTTTAGTTACTGAAGACACAGATCCTCCACCCAACTTTACCAAGTGCGTGACTATGTGATACACGGTGTCAGTAAATCAGGCAGTTTACTGACAACATTACAATTTACGCACATCAATTATGCTGCTTTGTCCTTTACTTGAGTGGATTGTTTATGATGGAGAAAAGTGTTAGCAGCTAATGCTGCACAAACATGTTGGCAGATCAAATGTTCGATTCTCCAGTAAAACTCCCTCTTCTGTTGTCATGGTGTGAGTAACAATCAACAATCTAGTTGGGGATTTGGGGAAGGTCTCCTAACTTAATAAAAATGAAACACTGCTGTTCAAGTCACACACTTAGTCTCAGCCTTTATGCCTGGGGTTTTCTAGAGCACAATTTTATACCACTTTCTATACCCCCAAAGCAGGAGTTAATTCATACTGGACACAGAGACAGCTTCCTACAACTTGCTATTTTGAAGTAATCAGATATTAAGTAGGTCTCCTGTCCCAGAGTCAAGGCTTCATTATGCCCCTGCTGTGGAGCCCTGCGGGTCTGAGATATGGTACCCTGACCAAAAGGGATTATGTGAACAGACATTTTGCAGGAATAATGACCTGCCTCATTTCCCTTTGCCTGGCGATACCCTCACAAAGGCCATTTAGAAAGGATCCAGCAGCTAGCAAAATACAGAATTTGAGTTCTAAAATGTCCAAAGGTGAATAAATGTCACTTTTTTCTTCTTTGGAGCATTTCTAATCACAATTTTGTCACTGTAGCCTTGATTCTGAATGAGATAAACCTGTCTTGAACTCTAAAAATAGCATATTCTGAGCTACTTTTCTGTCTCATGAGGTTCCCAAAGGAAAGCTATTGAGTGATTTGCAGCTTATCACAACCCATATCTTCACAAGTGAGGGAATTGTTTTTTTTAATCCTGGAAGATGCCAGATTGACAGTGTTTATGGCTGGGCCTTTGATTTGGGATTATACTCGCGGTGAGAGGCTAACGTGGCAGTGAGTCTGCCGGTCTCTGCTTTCAATGAAGTACTGGAAAGTAAATCTCCCAATTTGAGCCAAGAAGGGCAGTGTCTGGATTGAACTCTGATCACCCTCCTGGAGGAAGAATCTTGCTAATTGGGACAATTAGAGCAAATCCGGCCTCTCTGCCACCTGGGCAGCAACATTTTCAGGGGTTTAACTAAAAACTGGTAGGAAGTCACCTACTCTCCACCATTTATAAACTGAATCATTCTACTATTCCCTTTTGGAGTTTATTATTTATTATTTATTTTTATTATGGACCGTTTTCATATAAAATATGGAATGTCAAAGAAGCAGGGGAATTCCTGTTTCTTACCTTGTCTCATTTACCAAATTGAGCCTTCATTCCACCATTCTTGAAAGAAATGAGTGTCACATTTATATCCTTTGTTCACCGCTTGCTCCTTAAAAAAAAATTCTATCAAAGTTCTTAAGGTGAAGTTCAAAATCAAGGTATCCACAGGGCCATGCCTCTCGGAGACTCTGGGCAGAATTCTTGCCTCTGTCTAGTTTCTGGGGCAGCCAGCAATCCTTGGCAACTCTAGGCTTATAGCTAAGTAACCACAGCAGCGGTTCTCAACCTGTGGGTCGTGACCCACAGAAACTGCATTAAAGGCTCACAGCATTAGGAAGGTTGAGAACCACTGAACTACAGTGTCTACCTTCATCATCACTCAGGTCTTTGCATCATCTTCCTATAAGGACACTGATCACATTAGGTTAAAGGGCATGTGAATCCAATTATATCTGTAACAAACCAATTTCCAAAGAAGCTCACATTCTCAGGTACTGGGGCTTAGGAATTCAACATATTTGGGGAGCATGATTCAATCCAATAACAGAGAGGTAATGCAAGAGTACAAATGTGCGAGCTGTAGTGTTGCTCCTGAGCCCTCCCCACCCCTTCCACCTGTGCGCCCCTTCTCCAGCTTCTGTGTGCCTTGGCTTCAGATGGCCCACAGGTGCACAGCCTGTGGGAGCAGAGCTCTCTGCCTGAGAGTTTACATCCCCAGAAGGAACACACTCAGGTACAATTTTTGTATTTTTTGCTCGTTTTGATTGTTATTGGTTCCCACTGAATGCTATATTGTGAGTATTTCTTTGCTTTTTTGAATATGTATTTTATTGTAGTAATACAACTTACTGTGAATCTATAATACATGGTGTTGTTGACTGTAGGTACAACATTGCACGGCAGTTCTCCACAGCTCATTCAACTTGCTTATCTGAAATTTTACACCCTTTTGTTCTGTTGTCCTAGTTCCTAGTAACCCCTGGTCCACTGCTGGGTTCCATGACACAAACTAATTTTACACCTCATCTAAGTGGAATCGTGCAGTATTTGTCTTCCTGTGACTGGCTTATTTCACTTAGCACAATGTCCTCAAAGTCCATCCATCTTGTTACATCTTGTGAACAAAATCTTTTTCTTTTATAAGGATGAATAATATATACATTTCATATATATTCATTGTATACATCTATGTATATATAATGAACATATAAGAAATATCCATGGAGATTTAGGTTTGTTTCAAAATCTTGGCTACTGTGAACAGGGCTTCAGTGAACATGGGAGTGTTGATTTATTTTCAGGATCCGGATTTCAGTTCTTTTGGATGAAATACCAAGAAAGGAGATTGGTGAATCATGTGGTAGTTCTATTTTTGTTTGTGGAACCCCTATACTGTTTTTCTAGAGGCTGCACCATTTTGCCTTTCCACCAGCAGCATAATGTGAGAGGGTGTCAATTTCTCTGCATTCTCACCAACGCCTGCTGCCTTTGGTTATTGATTGTTGTTTTTGTTTGAGACAGAGCCTCAAGCTGTCATCCTGGATAGAGTGCTGTGGCATCACAGCTCACAGCAACCTCCAATTCCTGGGCTCAAGCGAGTCTCTTGCCTCCGCCTCCCAAGTAGCTGGGACTACAGGGGCCCGGGCTGGATTCAAACCTGCCAGCTCAGGTGTACGTGGCTGGCGCCTTAGCCCGTTGAGCCACAGGCGCCGAGCCTGTTGTTGTTGTTTTTAATAACAGCCCTCCTGATACATGTGAGATGATATCTCATTGTGATTTTGATCTACGTTTCCCTGATGACTGCTAATGTTGAACATGGTTCCATGTACTACATTTATACAGCTTCTTTGGAGAAATGTCTATTAAAATTCTCAGCCCATTTTTTTAATCAAGTCATTAGGTTCCCCCCACCACCACCACCGACTTTAATTTCCTCATATATTTTGAAGATTAACTCATTATCAGATATATAGGTGTCCATCATGTAACATTTGCTATGTTAAACTATTTTAAATTGCACGTGAATTTTATGTCCACCCTGTCTAGTTTGCAAATATTATCCCAATCTGTGGATAGTCTTTTCACCTATTATTACTTTTCCTATGCAGAAACTTTATTTTTGTGGTCAACTGGATTTATTTTATTTTATTTTTTTAGTTTATTTTTTTTACTTGAGTAAAAAAAAGTCATAACTGTATATGTTTATGGGATACAATATTACAATGTGGAATGCTTAAATCATACTGATTAAAATATCTATCACCTCACATACTTATTTTTGGTGCTAAAACATTTAAAATTTTCTCTTATTTTGAAATACTCTGGTTTCTCTTCAGATTGAATTTGGAATTTTTTAAATTTATTTTTGTAATTGTAAATTGAAAAATTATAGTTGAATATATACTATGTACAAATTATAGTTGTATATATGTTCCAAAAGGTTATTAAGGCAAAAGCTGTTAATTTTGTTATAGTCCTGCTTGTTCATTTTTGTTTCTGTTGCCCATCCTTTCGGGGTCATATCCATGAAGTCATTGTTAAAACCAGAGTCATTAGTTTCCCCCCTATGTTTTCTTCTAGGAGTTTTATAGTTTCACGTCTTATACTTAAGTCTTGTCCATTTTGAATTGGTTTTTGTATATAGGATCTGATTTCACTCTTGCTCATGTGAATATTCCGTTTTCTCAATGCCATTTGTTAAGGAGACCCTTTTCCCATTGTGTATCTTTGGGACCCTTGTCAAAGATCAGTTACTCATATGTGTGGATTTGTTTCTGGTCCCTGCATTCTGTTCCATTGGTCTTTAGGCAGAACCACACTGTTCTAATTACTTTAGCTTTGTAACACCATTTTGAAATGAGAAAATGTGATGCTTCAAGCTTTCTTCTCCTTTCCTAAAATTGACTTGGCTTTTTATGGTCTTTTTTACTTCCATATAAATTTTTAGACTTTTTTTCTATTTCTGTGAAAAATGCTGTTAGGATTTTGTTAGGGATTACATCAAATCTATAAATTTACTCTAGGCAATATTCTCATTTAACAGTATTAAGTCTACCAATCATGAATACAGGATGACTTTTAATTTGTGTCATTTCTTTCATCAATGTTTTAGAGTTTTTTGTATAGATGTCTTTCACATCTATAATCCAGTTTATTCCTGGTAGTGCTGTTACAAATAAGAGTGTTTTCCTTAATCCAGTTTATTCCTTAATCCAGTTTATTCCTGGTAGTGCTGTTACAAATAAGAGTGTTTTCTCATTTTCCTTTTCAGATAGTTTATTACTAGTAAAGAGAAATACAACTTATTTTGTTACATCTTGTTTGTATACTCTGAGTTTACTGAATTGGCTCATTAGTTTTAAAGGTTTCTAGGTGGACTCTTTAAGATTTTCCATAAAAAAAACCTGTCATATGCAAACTGAGACAGTTTTATGTCTCCTTTTCTGATTTTAATATTTTTCCTTTCTTGTTTAATTTTTCTAGCTTGTCCCAGTATTATATTGAATTGAAGTGGCAAGAGTGAGAATTTTTGACCTGTTCCTGATCTTACAGGAAAAGAATGCAGTTTTTCACCATTGAGTATGGTATTAGCTGTTATCTTTTCATACTTACATTATGTTGAGATAATTTCCTTCTCTATCTAATTTGCTTAGTATTTTTATAAGAAAAGGGTGCTGAATTTTCTCAAATGCTTTTATGCATCTACAGTTATGTGATTTCCCCCCTTCGTTTTGTAAATATACTACATTTTGTAAATATACTACATAGTATAATACTATTGAGTGTTTTATTTAATGTTCACATATTTACGAATTTTCCAATTTTCCTTCAGCTATTGATTTCTAGTTTCATTCCATTGTAGTTAGTGAAATAAATTGGTCTGATTTCAGTCTTCTTAAACATGTCAAGACTTGTTTATGACATAACATGTGATCTATACTGAAGAAATTTTGATAGGCTCTTGAGAAAATGTGTCTTCTGGTATTGCATAAAATGTTCTGTATATGTCTGTTAGGTCCATTTTGTCCATTTTATAGTGTTGTTCAGGACCTCTGTTTTATTATTTATCTCCTGTCTGTTTTATCCATTATGAAATTGGATTATTGGAGTCTTCCACCATTATTATATTTCTATTTTTCCCTTTAGTTTTGTCAACGTTTGTTTTATATACTTAGGTTATCTGATCTTATGTATGTGTGTAATTACAACTGCTATAATTTCTTGATAAATATACATCTTTGTCATTATATAATGTCCTTATTTTCCCCTTGTGATAGTTTTTGACAAAGTCTATTTTGTTTAAGTAAAAGCACTGCTGCTGTCTTTTGGTGACCATTTGCATGAAATATTTTGTTTATTCTTTCACTTTCAGACAATATGTATACTGAAATCTAAAATGATTTACTTGTAGAAAGCACACATTTTTGTGTGTGTGTATCCCTTTAGCCACTCTCTGTCTTTTGATTGGGTGCTTCATACACTTCATCCATTTTAAGCAAGTGTTGATAGGGAAAGATTTCTGATTGCCAGTCTATTAGATGTTTTTAGTTTATAGTTTATTTGTTGATCTTTTCTTTTCTGACTGTCTTTCTTTGTGCTTTGTTGATTTTTTGTTTTGATATGCTTTGATTCCATTCTCTCTTTCATATAACTTAAGAATTTGAGTGTGTGAGAGTGTGTGTGAAAGAGAGAGAAAGAGAGAAAGAGATTACCTTGGGGTTTACATAAAATATCTTGAACTTGTGATAGTCTGTTTTAAGTTGATAGTTAACTTAAATTCAATCATGTTTAAAAGTTCTACATTTATCCTCTCCTCACACATTTTGTGTTATTTATCACAATTTATCCACGTTGTATGTTTTTTAATATTTGTTAGGTATATATATATTTTTAATGCTGTTGTCAAATACCTTTTATATTATATTTAAAAGTAATTTATGTCACACCATTACAATAATACAGTAGTTTTTATTTGCCTATATATTTACTGTTACTAATTAATGAGTTTCATACTTTCTTTTTTTTAAATAATTTTATTAAATCATAATTGTGTACATTGGTGCAATCATAGGGCAGAATGTGCTTCATATACAATCAGAAACATTTTGATCATACTGTTAGAGATAGCCTTCATGGCATTTTCTTGATCACTATATAA
>CAUYON010025034.1:0-21516 GCA_963573935.1 Arctocebus calabarensis | reverse complement strand
AGCCAGTAAATTAGCCTGGGAAGGTTGATGCCTCTTTCCCCACCTTGCCCCTCTGTCGCACCCAGTCTCTGGTAACCCTGCAGGGCTGTGGTCCAGTTCCCTCCAATGAGCAGATGCTCTAGAGGTTTGCACCTGCCTAGGGCACACGGGGCTCTGTGGCTCCTCAGCCAGTCCACTGGTTGTGTCAGTGTTGGCAGTGGGGGAGGTGAGGCCTAACAACCTGGGTACTTGATGGGGGCTGGGGCGATTCACTCAGTTCCAGTCCTGTCCCTGATTGATGTAAAGTAGATGAAAAAGCTGATAGAGCAGAACAAGTTCACAGAATTTCTGCCCTGTGGAGGAGACGCTGGGCTGCTAATAGTCCTGACTTAGTCTGCAAGCTTCAGCCCTTCGTCTCTGCTGTCATCCCGTGAGGGCCAGGTGTGGCCGAATTTTAGCAAAGCTTTGGTCCGCTTTTCGGCCAGCTGGCCAGCTGCTTTTCAGCTCACTCTCTCACCGCTCCCAAGCCGGGAGAATGGCACAGACAAGCAGCAACCCACTCCCTGTCCACAGCCCTCGAGAAAGTGTTCAAGAATCTGGACTCCATGGGGGAGAGAACTCCAAACCTCAGGGTGAGAGTGGAGGGGAGTGCCAGGAGTTCCAACTTGCAGGTAGAGAATATATACAGTTTTATACAGCATTATGCCTGGCAGGAGAGTGCCACAGCACAGGGGAAGGAGGTCTGGTTTTTAGAGGGTCTCTCCCATGGAGTAGAGTGTGAGGACATCTGAACTCTGCTTGCTTGTTTGTATGGAGGTATGGCGTATACTGCGAGCTGTTCTCTTGGGGGAGGGGACTCCTGTCCGCTTGGTGATGTGCTCTGTACCTTTTATTTGTATCCTTGGGGTCACAGGTCGCTCTAGCAGTGTTGATGTGCGTTCCTCGACCTTGTCTCTTGGCTCAGCTCCAAACCGTTGGCTTTCTCACTAAATTTCTGTCCTTTAACTCTCCTTCTGGACAGGAGCGTCTGCAGAAAGCTGGCTACAGACCGCCATCTTGGCTCCTCCCCGAAATATCTATTCTTATTTGTTGCCCATTTTTTACACTTGATTTTAGCCAAAGCCTAAGAAGCCATTATTTTCCATTTTAAAATCAGATTACTTTCTTTTTGTTACTATTGAGATGTTCGAGCTTCTTATTGGTATACCCCTCTTGTCAGTTAGGCAGTTTGCAACTATTTTCTCCCATTCTGTGGGTTGCCTCTTCACTCCAATGATTACTTCCTTGACTACGTGGAAGCATTTTAGCTTTTTGTTATCCCATTTGTCCATTTTTGTTTTAGTTGCCTGGACTTCTGAGATTTACTCAAGAAATCTTTTCACAAACTAATATCTGAGATAGTTTCCCAATATTTTCTTCTAGTAATTTTATAGATTCAAGTTTTATACATTAAACTTTAACATAACATTACTAATTATCATAAATGCAAATAAAACTACATAAGATATCATCTCACCGCAGTTAAAAGGGCAAATAGACAGAGACAAGCAATAATGGATGCTGGTGGCAGCAGATAGAAAGGTGAACCCTCCTACACTCTTGGTGGGAATGTAAATTAGTACAGCCATGATGGAGAACAGTATGGCATTTTCTCAATAAACTATAAATTGAATTACTATATGGCCCAGCATTCTTTTCCTGGGTACATGTACGAAAGAAGGGAAATCAAAATATCAAACAGCTAAATGTACTTCATGTTTACAGGAGCACTCGTCACAGCCAAGATATGGAATCAACCTAAATAATTGGAAGAGCAGATTTGAAATGTTCCTAACAAAGAAATAATAAAAGTTTAAGATGATGAATATCCCCATTACCCACATTCAATCATTATATATTCTATATTTGTATGAAAATAACATGTGTATCCCATAAATATGAATATTATTATACATAAAAATAAAATACTAAATCAATTGTGAAATGGCTATATGTAGGATTATAGGGAATTAGGAAACAGTACCTGGTCATGTCTAGTCTACAAACATTCTTTTTCAGACAAATTTAAATCATTATGGTAATTAGGCAAAATTCAATCTTCACATTGTAATTAGACTGTAGGCATCAGATATTATTATATATATAATTAACAAAGGTACTCAGATATGTCTGTTAATTAACTTCTAAGTCTCTCTGATGGATTCTCTTGGTGCCCCATCTGGACTCCCTTTGTCCTGCTGTTCCACCCATGTTTCACACCCTGTAGTAGATAACAGCTGTCTCCTTTTCCAAAATCTTATCCTCAAGCAGGCAGAAGTAAGAGTATGCAGCCAATATTGAATGACTAACTTGGGAATACCAAAGTACCAAGAAGGCTTTTGGCTTCAAGAGAGGACCAGTGAACTCCTGGAGTATGAGTCATGTTCCAGAGCTTCACCACTTCAGGCTGAGGGAAGTTTCCAGCTGAGACAACATACTTTCTTGCTTTTTCCCTCCTCCCTTTCTTTTTGGAATATTTCTATAATAAATCATATGACAAGTATCCACATTTCAGACTCTTTTAGATTATCCAATTTAAGATAGGCACATATCTTCCTCAGAGAATGTATCTTTCTCCGTATGATGGAGATTAAGAGCCTGAAGTGTAATAAATCTAAAATTAAGACAAAAATAGCTAAAACAAATTATCTAGAATACTAACTTACTAAAAACCAACATTAGAGGTGGAATAACCGTGATTGGTCATAATAGATTATGCTGCTATTGAAGGGATAACATCATCTTCTCTTCCTATAATTTCCAGATATCACGGAATTGTGAAATATTATTTTAGACTGAACTTAAGTTTAAGATTTTTAGAAAGTTCAGTGTTTTATTAATCTTTCTACAAAACAGAGTGCTCCATATAGCATATCAATAATTATAAGAGAAAGTATGAAAGGATCAAAATGTGAAGATGAAGAAAATAATACAAAAGTCTGGAGAACGTTATATTTGTGAAGATTCTGAATCTTGTAATTATACACAAAGACTTTTAATCCATCTGTAATTTCCTCCAGAGAACTTCAAAATACATTAATTTTTACTAAACATAAATAACTATTTTACAGACAGTTCTCATTTTAAGGCAAGTGACAGAATCCCTGACACATTTGAATAATGGTTTATTGCTATAACATACAGGGACAAGATTAGGTGGTAAATTAATCGATTTCTCAGTGCACTTACTGAAATTTTGAATTCACTCCTAGTCATGTATCCCATAGTAGAATGTGCACAAAGTAATCTGGCTTTTTTAGAAACAGAGTTTATAAAGCATTACAAAACTTAAGAACCCATGGAATTTGAAACCCCAAGAGTGACCCCTAAGGCAGAGTATGGACTATGGCTGACAAAGATGTGTCAATACAGCGCTGTCAATTATAACGACTGTACCACTCTAGTGTGGGATGCTGATCATGGGGAAGGCTATGTGTGTGTGAAGGCATGAGGTATATAGAAACTCTCTATACCTTTTATTCAATATTGCTATAAACCTAAAACTGTCTAAAATGTCTATTTTTCTAAAATTAAAAGAAATATGATGGCATACCAGAAAGAGAATAGATTCTGTACTCTAATAGAAAAAAAAAGTTAATCTACTAGAATATAGGAGATGAACAAAATTTATCCTCAAATCTCTTATACCTCATGATGCTATATGAGGAAAAAAAAAAAAAACACCTTTTTTTCCCCAAAGAAGTGGTAAGAGAATAAACTGCATTAGGAACTGTGTCCTCAGAGAACACAGCAGGTTTGCCATAGGCTTTTACTTGTATCATTATAGCAAAATGATTCTCTTTTATTCATTATCTAGTCTGAAAAAAAAGAAACTTCTTAACTTTTCACTGTATCTCAATAATGCACCTTCTTACATCCCATCTCAGTAGCCAGAAACCCCCCTATGCCAACTCCTTTTGATGTAGCAAGAGAACTCTAGGTAGCATAAAGATCAATATGTTTGTGCTTGGTTATGGAG
The DNA here is from genome assembly GCA_963573935.1 of Arctocebus calabarensis. Lineage (NCBI taxonomy): Eukaryota > Metazoa > Chordata > Mammalia > Primates > Lorisidae > Arctocebus > Arctocebus calabarensis. The sequence continues at coordinate 17,519 of CAUYON010025034.1, read as the reverse complement.
CTATCAGTACACCCTCCATTGTTGATTCATGATTTTGTTCCTTTAGTATACATTGGTCCTTTCATTGAATTTCACTATTAGGACAAAGTTATTGTTTGTAAGGAAGGTTTGCAATGGAGAAGTAAAAGGAAAGGCATTTCTACAGATGAAAAATGATCCAGGCGTAATCTAATGGAAATCTCCTCACTGCATTCTTATTTAGGTACCAAATTATACATGTACAAGAGTAAATTATTCAACATGAAGAAAAAGCAAGATTACTTCAATAGAAGAAAACTAAAAATTAAAGTAAAAAATCCTTTATATTGTCTCAAGAACCACTCACAATGTCTCAAGTTACTCTTACACAAAAGAGGTAGAACTTTTTATTTTTTATTTTTTATTAAATCATAGCTGTGTACATTAGTGCAGTCATGGGGTACAATGTGCTGGCTTCATATACAATCTGAAATATTGTCATCCAACTGTTCGACTTAACCTTCATGGGATTTTCTTGTTTATTGTATCAAAACATTTGTATTCTGCATTTAAGCAAGCTTCACCTGTACTTTTCTAAGTGTGATCCCACCATTTACCCTCTCTCCACCCATCTTCCCCCTTCTCCCCTCCCTTTCCCCATTTCTTGTGCTATAACTGGGTTTTAGCCTTCATATGAAAGCTATAAATTAGCTTCATAGTAGGGCTGAATTGGATATTTTTTCTTCCATTCTTGAGATACTTTGCTAAGAAGAATGTGTTCCAGCTCCATCCATGTAAACATGAAAGGGGTAAAAGCCACAGGCACCACCCAAAGAGGTAGAACTTTTACTGCAGTGGTTCTCAGTCAGTGAGGAGGGCTAGGCACATACTGTGGGTTTTAGGTATCCTAGAGAAAGAGCCTTGAGCCCTTTCCACTTGGCCTTATTCTGGATTCCAACTAGTAGACAAAAGGGATTTTTAACTCCATTTTTCTTCCCTCCTTTCTTTCCTTCCTTCCATCTTTCCTTCCCTCCCTCCCTTTGTTCTTTCCTCCCTTCTCCCTTCCTCTTCCCTTTCTTCCTTTTTACTGAAGATTCCATTGTAAAGTATAATGGCTCTAACGTTCTTCATGACCTGAATGACTCCTATGAAGTTAGATTTAGACTTAGAGGAGGCACATGACATACAAATTAAAAAGAGAAAAAAACTGTGTGTGACACACACAAACTGTATTAAATTTGTAATACATAATTCATGCTTGAATTCTACAATTACTAGAGGTGCTCACTATGGCTTGTATTCGTCTTTTGTTATTGGTATATATTGATTATTACAAATTTAATACAGTTTTTTCCTTTCTTAAATTTAGTATACATTTTTTGGCACCCTCCGTAGGTATATATGTGTGGGGCTTAGAAAAGTGAAACAATTTACCATATTTGAATCACATTATGTCCAGCTCTAAAGTGAATTTTTTAAATAACTCCTGTTAACTTATTTCTGAATTGGATCTCAAAATTAAATGAGCACTGGACTCAGGAGTTTATCTATTCTTGCTTGAAACATTAGTCCCCAAACACTCCTTTGTTTCAAAGAATCTTAATTTAATTTTAAAGAAAAACATTGCTAATAATTTTAAGGCAGAAACACTATGGGAGAAGTGGTGATAGTAAATGAAATAAAGTTATTAAAACTAATTCCTTGACAAAAATATCAGACAACTAGCCTCTTGTTTGCAATAATACTATTAGTTCATTATATAGTTCAATCAAAATTCTGTCAATCATATGTGGAGACATAGTCTGAGAAAGTGATTTGAAAAGTTTTAGAATATTTTCTGTAGTGAAAAATACATTTTATGTCATAACAGAGTGCATGCATACTCACAGCCATACACATACACATCACAGAAGTTTTGCACAATTCTTACCTTTGATAGAAGAAATTTGCTCATTTCTCCAACTTTATCTATTCTACTTCATTCATTTGAAAAGGCTGTTCTGACCCACTCACTGAACTGGTTTCATACCTACTAATAAGTTGAAATCAACAGATTAAAAATCATGTAAATTTGAGAATTTTTAAGGTATCCAATACTTAATAGTTTGGGTTAAATTTTCTATCACATCTAGTCAATCTTAAATAAATGAGGTCTGTATCTTTGGGTACATATAATTTTGCTAAATTACAGAGAGAGAAAAATAAATTTAAGTTTTCTTCTTTTAGCTCCCTATCTGTTGCTTCCTTCTTCCTATAAGATACAAATGTAATATTACATATTCTCTACCCTAAGCAATAGAACATGAGCTCATTGATATTTTTAATGGCATTTATTGATACACAAGTCTTCTGTTATTTGAATGGAAATGTTCTGTGAGACTGCCACTCTCTCATCCTTACTCTGGCTCTGTAGTCACACTGGACTCTTCCCTTCCTTTTCCACAGGCAGCTTTTCAAGCAATTAGTAGAGGTATTTCCCGTACTATCTCATTTATCTCTTCTAAAATGTAAATATCCATTATTCCTATAATATTTTGAACACACCACAGCCTTGAATGTCTTCACTATCCTGGTCCTTCTCCTCAGAGTTCACCTTAATTCATTTATGGCCCCATTAAATCACGTTGCACAGAACTGAACACAATTCCTAAGAGTTGTCATTCACTCACTCTAACTCTCACTCTCTCAAGATCCAAAATATTTCATCACGGATTTCTTACAGATCTTCTTTATCCAGCTCCATTTTTACTTGTAAAAAATTTATTATAGGACATAAAATTCAGACTTCAACTATGAATCTACAATTGCTCTTTGGTTTTTTTTGTTAAACACTGCATGCATAAAAGAATTTCTAGCTAATCAAAATCAACAGGTCTTATTCATGAGCATCCTTTTTTTTTCCCTCCAAAACAGAAGCTCCAGTAGAAATTATGATATACTCATTTAGATTGTCTTCTGGTAATTTCATAAATTAATAACTAAAACTCCTGGTATAAAGCATTTTTTGTTGAATGAATTTCTTATTGTAGATGAAGGTCTAGAGTAATGATGTTCAATTTCCCTGTCTCCATGTAAAACAATGAGAAAAACACTCATCTACTTAACCCTCCCAGGTTTGGGTGGGATGGGTTTGGAGAAAACAGGCCAATTAAGGTTGAGTGGTGAGATGTACTGCATGGCAAACTGAACTGATAGATAATTGCAAGATGAATGAAATTAGCTTAGAAATACTAATTGGAATTTGTTACAGTGTGAAAAATAGACCTGATTTACATCACACTTTTTTGTTCATTTTAACATCTATTTTTGACTACCTAATTGTGTGATTTCTTATTTGTTCTCACTTCAACTCAATTTGTTTGTGTTATAAGTTATAGCTAGAGGACTGATGGATATCAACACTTTAAGGTGCTATTTTGAAGACTTTATTTTATGAATGGATCTGATGCTGCCATTATGTTATTCTTTTTTTAGGAAGTAAATTTTAATACTAAATAGTTTGAAACATAGCTAAAACTAACTAGTATAAAACTATACAATCCCATTGTCTTCTCCAAACTCAATTCTTTTCATCTATCAGTTTTGTATCTTATGACTTTAATGTCATGAATCACTGGGTCCAAACTGTACAATTGAAGAAGATTCAGAATGGGACGTGGATTATGGCAGAATCACAGATCTTCTAGAAAACAACTCTCAAAATTTTTTTTGAACGTTCTATATGCAAGAAAAAATGTGCTAGTTTCCATGACCTTTTTTGAAAAAAAGGACAGCTTCATTAGCACAGAAGGAATAGAAATATATAGGAATAAATGTTGAGATACTATAATGTATTAAAGTATATTTTGTCTCCTTTAAATATTGTGTAATATTGTGAATAGATAAGGATGTGTATCTTAAAGTGAGGTCTTTAACAGAGAGAGAGAATATACCATGAATAAGGGGATGGTAGTATCATTGTCATGCTTTATTTTCCACTATTCTTTCCTTTGCCAGAGTAGAGTTACTTTTCCTTAGTTAAGACAATTAATAAAATTTCTGGTGTGGCTTTTCTATCTAAATTCTGTGGCCCTTCCCTGATTAGCTTCCTCCTTTCCAAACCTCCTTCATTATGGACCTGTTTTGGCATGATCTTCCCCATCTTAAGCTTTGGATATTCTTGTTTGTTTGTTTTTGGTACTTCATCTCATCATAATCCTGGTTTGGTTTTCAGAGGTATCAGTTTTATCTCTTTCCCTTTTTTTTCCCTCTCTCATTGAATATTGTCATACTTATTTATAAAAAAGACTAAAGAGGAAGGAGAGGCTATAACTTCTCGCTCTCCTACCCTGAATTTACAAAATCATCCACTGATGACTTATTGATTAAATTATAGCTAATGGACACCCGTTATGTGGTTAGCTCCCAAGAATGCATGGACTCTTGGGATATGGTCTAAAATATTTTCCCTTCTTATGTGAAGTGCAGAATGTAATTCAAACAATCAACATTGATGGATTATTCAAAATGCTATTTTAAAGAATAACTGCAAATAAAACTTAAATTCTTAGCCAGTGAATACTTAGTGACAATGGGCTAGATTATGGACAATAATATGCCCTTTTATGTGCCTATTTGATTTCACATTTGTTTATCATAGTATTTCCCCTATTCTGCCCACATTCCTGAAGACTACATTTACTGGGGACTTGGCATATTCTCTTTTAAGTGATGTAAATGGGAGGTACTGGAAAGAGACTAGAAGACAGGAATTTCATGCTTTCACTCTCTCTTTTCAGGCTTGACCCTCTGGTATTAACAACACTTTCATTAGGGCATGACCCTCCACTGAACATCCCTGCTTTCCATGGACACATCTCCATATGGGGAAGGCCCCCGTCACTTCAACTTCTTTCAAGAGACCTGAACTTATAGGTTTTAGTAAGATTCTTTCTACATTTTCCTTCCATCTCTTGAGATGGTCTTTACAATTTCTATGGTCTACCATCTTTACAATTTCCTATGTGACTATTGATCTCTTACAATGCTTTTAGCTACTAGTTGTGTTTATTCTTCTGTTCAACTAACTGGAGTGATGTCTATTCTCCTGGTCTATGTGAACCGCTAAGTTTCAACTCTGATAAGATTTCTTGGCAAAGCATTTAAAAGTTAATTTTGGAATGTTAGTTAGAAAGCACTTTCTGCACTCTATTTTTGTTCTTCTAGTCAGACCTACACAAACTTTCATTTACCAAAAAAGGAGCAGAATTAATACAAGAATCATTATGTGACTAGCTAAATTCATAGTCTTAAAGTAAGTATCAGAGAATGAGCTCATACTGTCCTATCCCTGACTAAAAACTGTCTGGCTTTATAGCTAATGTATCTGCATCCCACTTCTGTGATGTTAAACAGAAACCTTGTCCCTCTCTGTGCTGGATTATTATATGTACATTAGAAAGATATCTACTAAAATAATTTTGAATATATGAATTAAGGAGCGTGTAGGCAATTTGGAAATTATAAGTTATTTTTAAAATTTGAGGCAGTTATTAAATATTCATAAGAAAAGAAGTTCTTGGTCTACATATCTATCCCTGTACTGCTTAATCCTTCTAGGAAGTAAAAGACACAATTATATAGTCCATAAAGAAAATTTTCATGTACTATTATTAATAATACTACTTTGTCATGTCTTTAATTTTGTGAACCGTCTTGTTGCACGATGATTCCTAACCTTTTTATATCTATATTTTTCAACAGTACTTTTCAAACTCCATTAAAATTTAAGAGGATCATTTGACAAATGTTTTATGAAATGCATTTAATTAACACTCAAAATTCTTTTAGATTAAATTGGGTTCTAAGTATATAGACCCAATGAATTCAACCCTTCCTCAAGAAAAATTTCATAGGTTAGGAAACAAAACAGTCCATATCAGAATTTAGTTATGTAAAATAAATCTACTGCATTATGCCCAGTATGGTATGCAGATCATTAATGAAGTTTTAAGATACAGAAAAAATCAAGAAACAAATTCCACATATATGTCAACAGATTAAGCCCTCCCAGCAACACTAATAAACCAACAAAGCTGAAACTTCTACAGGTAAATTGGAACCCATGCTGTTGACTGTGGTTTTTAGAAGTGAAATAATGGACTATAATACAGCCTGTCTCAAAACTTTCGTAGTGACCCATGCAACTGACACATATAGATGCCTTAATGACATATTAGGGTATCATACAGAAACATTTTCCCAAATTAATTAATACTTTGGAAGATACCTAAGTAACCACTGATCAAGTATTATAATTCTTATATCAGCTGATTGTACACAGATCTTTAAGAATGTTGAAAATTTGAATGTCTGCAATGACATCAGTTTCGTAGAAGATACTCTTCAGTGTGTCCCGGTCAGTTCAGGTGTATTGTTGTGAAATTCAAGTAAAGTCCCTCTGCTCCTAATCGGTGAAAGACTTGATCATGTGCTAGATCTCTGGGCCAATAGTTGGAATTTGAAGGCCATTTTCTGTCTACCTGGGGGTATACATAGAGGTAAACAAGAAAATGTGGTGGGGGAGGCAACAGGACATTTAATCAAAGACACATGATTTTGGGGGTTATAGAAATCTTACCTTTTTTTTTTTTTTTGTCTTTTACGAATTTAATAGCACTGATAGTCAAATATCTAAAGAAATCCATGTGGGTTTTGAAACTTGCTAACACTCCATTTCCTAGAAACTATTCCCTTCAAATTATATAGCACCCTCATTTTATAGCTGCTATGTAACACCACATAATACATACCTTTCAGGTTCTGTCTTGGTACTGAGACCATCCTGGTCAAACCACTTTGGAGGTGGCAGCTGCCATTTCTACTGTGCTTTATCAATTTCTCCAGGTATGGCCTAGTTTTGCTGTCATTAAGACAATATAAACTAAAACTCAAAAATACTAAGCCTTTGTATAAAGTTTATACAATGATATTATTATTAACAATCAGCAAATGGAATATACATTCAAACTGCAGCTCAGCTCTACAACTGTGGTTCCTGCTCAGGAAAGCAATTCTTACTTTAAAAAATGAATTGGCTACAGTTTTCAAGCAGCAGATGAGTAGGTTTGAATTTAATTTTCTGCTACTGCTGAGTTTAATCTTATGAAGTCTTAATTTACCTCTTCCTTCTCTTTCCATTATGTCTTTCAGATTTACCATGACAACTGCTTTTCTATTCACTTCTTCTTCTGTAGTTTCTTCTACCTCATAATTTAGGATACTATTTGCTTTCTTACTAATATTCTTACCCTCAGAGGTAAGCTTAGGTATTTAACCTTCTGTTTTCCTTTGGTTCCAGGAAGTACCACTGGGACATTTTTTTTTTCCCCGAAAATATAGATTTTTTTTTCCAAAAAAATCTCATGGATGTTAGAAACAAAAAGCTATTTCTTTCTCTAGGATATCCTAGATAGTAGCTAGGAACATGGAACTAAACAGCTAAGGCAGATTAAAAATGGCGTCAAATTCATTGGCACTTCTACTGAGAGGCAAGGTGTAACATCATTGTCCTTGATCTAGACTGACCTGGGAGACTTGCTTATATAATTACTAATATAATGTAGCAATAATAGTTACCTGAGACTTCTGAGTGTGAGTTTTATGAAAACTTGCTACTTTCACCCAAGTTTCTAGAACCACTTGTTCTTGGATCCCTCAGCCACCATGGGAGAAGTATAGCTACCCTAATGTAGAGACCATATGAGGGCTGCAGAAACTACCTGGAGAAGAAAAAAAAAAGGATCCAGTTGAGCCTAGTATATCAGCGATGTCTGCTAAAGTAGCAGACATATGAGTAAAACCATCTTGGACTGACCAGACCACAAGCTAACTACCAGTGACTAGTAGTGACTAGTGCCAGTGCCACACTGGAGCATAAGGATTGCCCTGCAGGACAGTGTCTTGTTCTACAGCCACAAAATAATAAGTAAAATAACATCTGTTGCTTTATGCTACTAAATTTTGGGGAACAATTGTTATGAAGCCATAGATAACTGTAACAAAATGACATCAAGCGCATTTGCTAAGCTCATTGATCAGATGGCCAATGACAGTAGCAAGATTACTGTCAAAGCACTTATGACCATAATCACAATGCAGGTTTGATTTTGGATTTAATGATTCAAAATATTGTGGAATCTAGAACAAATATTCTTAAAGTATCTAAATGGCTACACATTTAAGTTATAGTTAAGTATCCAAATGGCTACACATTAAGTTATAGTTTCTTATATTAATTTCATTCTATTTTATAATCATTATGAACTTCTTTCAGATCCTATTTTGAAATCAGTAAGTGTGTTATATTATAAATGAGGAAGAAGTATACTTATGAATGAAAGTAACACTTTTGAAAAGATACAACATCAGATCAAACTCTAAGAAACATATATGGATATGTGTGTGTATTTGTATATGTATAATATATATCCATACTTATTAATGATTTTGTGAATTAATTTAATTACACAATGCAGTTTCACTAGGTCATATCTTCTCTAGGCTAGCAAAAAATTTCACTTTCTTTCATTTTTAATTTTCAAGACTGTGTCTGCTACTTAAATGGAATCTGCTGGCATTTACCTGAAGTCTCCAGCTGGCAAGCAGTGGAGATGATAGAGAGAACAGCAGTGTATGCCCAGGCAACCCTCTCACATCCAGAGGACGTCACTAATGCTTCTTCTTGTTTTCCTTTTGTTTTGAATACACTTACGCCTACAGAAACACAGGGCTGTTGTTGCAGCCTACTGCTAAGAGTGGCTTAGTTCAATAATCAGAACTTACATGGAACCTGGCAAAGGAGAATAAACGAAGAGCATTTGTGATGAATGTGTTAGGTACAAGTCAAAACTGAATTGTAAATGAGTCTGACAGCATCCCAGCAAAGAAACATAATGCCTTTTCATTGCAATATCTATATCTTTACTCTCTACCAACAGCTCCCCAAACTACAACCAAATTATAAATTAAAACCAAGTGCTTGAAGAAATTCTAAGGTTAAAACACATTAAATAAGAAAAACCCATTCAGTTAATAGCCTGTAAGGCAGACCACCTAAAAAAGTGCCTATATATAAAAAGAAAGAGAGAGACAGAAAGAATAATATTAATCCAGGGAGCATGGCATAGTACTATTAAGGAAATAGCTTTTGAGCCTCTTGAATAAAGAGCCATTTGGTTTCCTCTGCCTATACCGTGACTAGTCACCTTCATCCTTTTTATAATATAACCTCTTGCTTTAAGAGTAGTGTTACCCTAAAACCTACTGACATAAAAGACTCAAAGGATAAAAGGGGATGTTTTGAAGCTCTGAGAAGAGCAAACATAATAAAGTACACCGTTTTTATGACTATTTTTTTAAATAATTGATTCAGAGTATCCAAAAACAACAGCAATAATAAAATAATAGCCAGTAGAGGTAAAGGTGTTTCCATTTATGGAATAGAGGGTCACTCAGAGAAAACTATCTAAAAACTGAAAATTAATCTGAACATTATAATCATCAAGTTACTGCTTTGCAATCTAAGATCAAGAAAACAGTGGAATATTAATTTCAAGAATTAAAAGGACAAGCATAACAATTTAGATCCCAGTATCATGGGAATGAACATTTTAGAAGCAAGAATACTAATACTTTTGCAAAAATACTTAAGAATGCATCTCAGAGAATTATCTCTTGGAAGATAACATAAACATTTCACACATTTCATTCCTGTATTTTATGGCAGAAAAGAATGAAATTGGTGAAAATTCAAAGTAATGGTTCATTGGAAGATATCTCCTACAGCAAAGGTCAAGTATTTCAAAAAGAAAGATTAATCTAAAAAATATGAAAACTACAAGTGAGCACCCGCTGAATAAAATCATTGGTTAAATAGAATGTACGAAATAAGCAAATAAGCTTTCTTTGTTTTAAAAGCAAACAATTTTTGAAAAAAATTCTTGGTTAAATAAGAAAAAAATCATAAACAGAATATGAAATAAATAAAGGAGTAAAGTACCCAACATGAAAAACTTCAATTTTTAGATTAAAAAGTTCTAGTGTCAAATATACTAACAAAAAAAATCCCTTGTATGTTGCTGGAATTTGTAAATTTTTATGATAAAAGAAAATATATAAAAGAGAAGAGTTTATGTTTAAAAAAATGAGCTATATTTAAAAGAAAATAATCAGCATAGGAATCAACTTCTTGTCTATAATATTCAAAGTTAGGCATAAGTGGTATTTACAGATCTAAAAAAAACAGCAGACTATATATTCTGGAAAATTCTACAGCTACAGAACACCTGAAAATGCTGGACAATATACAGCAATCTCTCTTTCTCCACATAAACACACAGACTCAAGTCTTAAGAAAGTAAGAGTAAACTAGCCAGTGCGGGCTTAGCATGAAACCAGAGTTGCCCAGGAAACGTTTGCTAATAGATATCCTTGGTCCGACAATAGCCATGGAGATGGAAGTGACATTCCTAAGGATACTGCAATGCCTTCAATGAACTGCATATAAAAGTGAGAGTAAAGACAAAATAGAAGGCACTATGAAGTAATAAAGAGGTCAAAATCAATTTTTAAAAGTCTATATAATATGGAGAAGAGAGGAAAAATTACATTTATTCTGTAGTTCTGTATTTTGTCAAATCCCCAGTGAAATGTCATAGTGTGCCCCAAATATTCACAAGCATTCCAATCCTCAGAATCTTTGCCACTCAAAGATCCATATTAGAAGTAGAAAATAATACAGGAGACTACAAAGCTGAATGTTGGTATGTGTATTTTGTCAAAAAAAGAAAGAAAAATAGGGAAGCGATGTTAGTGGAAAATAATTCTTTTATTATTATTGTTAATTACCACTAAGTCAATCTTCTAAGTTTCTCAAAAATTTCTGTTTCTGGATCATTGCTAATCTTTTTAACATGATGCCTATCTTAAATCTCAAGTGATTTTGATACACGCATGGATGACCCTCCAAACACACTAGCTCGTTTACTTAAACTCTCCTTCTTTGGCCTTTCCTATCACCAGATTTTAACCATACATTCCTGTGGTCATATTCTGAAGTCTTATTATCCAGGAAGTGTAATCCTTTCACAAAGTTCATTAGGTTTATCTCATTCAAGTCTGCACACCCACATACATTCTTCTAACACCCTCCACTTCCTTAATTCAAAATCCTTTCCCCCATAACACAATCTTATTTTTCCCACTACCTTTTCCCATCCTAATTTTATATGTACTCATTTACATTCCATAATCTAGCACCACAATCACTTCCTTGCCAGTACCTTCACGTTCTCCACCCTCAGATTGACTCTTGCATCAGCATGTTCACTTCCTAAAATCACAACTTTAGTTAAATGTAATTCAGCCTACTTTATACCCACATCCATGCTACTGACCATGACTATAGGGAAAAGAAAAAAAATCCATATAGACAACCCCCATTTTTACTGACGACCATAATCATGAAATGGTAACTAAAAGCACTAATTATACCATTTTTCTCCTCATCATATATTCTACCATTTCCCTAGATAATTGGTTTACCTTTTATTTATCCTAAAATCTTATAACATATCTTCTCCATATTTATTCTAAGCTGATTAAGTTTTCTTACTTTACTGAAGAAAAAAAATCAGAAGCAAACTTCTATAAACTCCCACAACCTTCATTTACCAGCACTCCACCATCTGTACTCAAATTATCTACCTTCCCACCTATTACTATAGTGAACCATCTGTGCTCTGTATGAAGCCAATGTCTCTGCCTATATACTAGTTTTCATACTTTCTCAGCTACTTAACAAAGTGGCTCCAAAGATTATTTCCCCTTATCATGCTCTGTTAGTTTCTCCTCTTTATTATATAATTTTCTTCAACATAGACATATGTTATTATCTTTCCAACTTTATTTTAAAAAAATTAATATGCCATTATTTCCTTACATTTCTGCCAGGTTATATTTCTCTTCTCCACTCCTTTCTGCAGAAAAATTTCTTAAAAAGAATAATCTTTCATCATTGTTTCTAATAAAAGAAATGTCTTCTTTACTCATTATTTCTAATCTCTCTATTCTAATTGTCTCTTAACCTCATTCAAAGCAAGCTTTTATTGATGACCTCATGAACTACAACTCTTCATGCTGAGGTCATCAGCAACTTCATAAATAAGATCAAATCATCAAGTGGCTAATTTTAAGTACTGTCTTATTTGAAGCATTGCTCAAAATTTATCATTTTGTCCTCATTTTTATTTACACTTGATGTATAAAATACCACACACATCATTATGTTACTGTCTTATTGGTTATTTATTCTGCCTCAGTTAATTTTTCTTTGTTTTGACTATTAAGGGCCTTGTCTCAACATCTAGTCCCAAGATTCAGTCCTTGGTTCTCTTCTCTGCTTCATTTACAGTAACTCCTTTTCTGATACCTTGAAGAACCACCTAAATTCTGATAATTCCCAAATTTATATGTATAGCTCCTATTTATTTTGTCAGATCCAGGTTCATATCCAACTCTCTTCTCAACATCTCCACTTCCAGATCTAATAAACATCAACATTTTAAATTCAAATTGAACTTTTGTTTTTGCCTCCCAAAATTATTCCATACATAATTTATGCCTCTGAGCTAATGATAACCCACACTCTTAAGCTTTCCAGCTCAATATCTGATCATTTTCTCTCACCTACCAAATACAACATTTCACCATTCTAACATGGTCCTCCTTAGTCTGTACCTAAAAATTCACAGAAATTCTTGCAACATATGAGTCTAGTTGTGTTTTTCCTTCATTTGAAACCATTCCATGGCTCAGATCTTGTTCAAGGTAAAAACCAAAATCCACACAAAAATCCACACAATTGTGCAAAATCTTCCCCTTTACCTGTTTGTTCTCACATTCTAGTACACGGTATCACTTACTTGCAACCACACTTTCTCTTTGCTTTTCCACAAACTTACTAGCTGTCCTCTTGCCAATAGATCTTAGTTTGGACATTACCAGTCTGGTGCCATTTTTTGTCAGCTATCAATGTGAAAAATGTCTTTCCCTCCTTAAATATTTGCTAAAATGTCATCATGACAATGAACTTATTCTGACCTATTTTAAATGGTAATTGATGAATTATACATTCTTTAATTACTTTTCAAAATTCTGATTGTTCTAACATTTTACAATTCAGTTATTAATGTTGACTTTGTGTCTGCTTTACTCACTGATAATCTTAGATGAAAGTATTGTGGTTGGCTTTTGGTAGTCTCTTAACAAATACTTATTGAATGAATGAATGAAGATTGAAAATGAAAGGACTGAAAAAAAATAATATCAGCTAAAATACAACTAAAGTTCAATTGAGATTATTACAAAAGATAATGTTATAAATTGTCAAGATAAAAAATTGCAAAGGCTACAAATCACATAATCTAAAATAATTTGTATTTTCATCATAAGAACTTTACCATTCTATTCCTATCTTACTAACATTTTGTGTATTTGAGATTGATATCTCATATTCCAAATACCTTTCAGTATAATGTTTTCTTAAATTTGATTTCTTAATATTTATACTTTTACTCTCATCAAATTAACCAATATGGACAATTTTAATCTCTCCCATCCTCCTCTATTTTTGAAAGCACTTAATAATCCTCTAACCTACTATACAAATAAAATGGTTTGCTTAATGTAATTTTCTTTCTTCCTTATCTAAAATACAGATATTATGGCTGGGCTGGATGAGGTAGCTCATGCCTATGATTATAGCACTATGGAAGGCTAAGCTGGGTGGATTGTTTGAGCTCAGGAGTTAGAGATCAGTCTAAGCAAAGGTGAAACCCTGTCTCTACTAAAAATAAAAGAAAACAACATGGTGGTCCAAGCCTGTAGTCCTAGCTGCTCAAGATGGCTGAGGCAAAAGGATTACTCAAGAGTCTGACATTGCTATGAGGTGTGATGACTCCATGGCACTCTACCCAGGGCAACAGAGTGAGGCTATGTTTCCAAAAAATAAATAAATAAATAAAATAAAATAAATGCAGGTCTTATGAAAGCAGGTAATTTGGTACTTGCTATATTCCACGGGCATTTAATTGTGATAGGCACATAGTAGGTAGTCAATAAAAATACATGATAAAATGAAATTTATAAAATGTTTTCCATTATTGAACCAACCTTGAATTGCTAGGCTATTTTAGTCATGTGGTATGTTAATTTTATTTCATTAATATACTGTTTAAGAAAATCTACCCCTAAATATTGCTATTTTAAAATGAATATCCTAATAAATTATGGATATGTATTTTTCTTCCCAGTACTGTCATCAGGAATTTGTGTTATAACTATGAACATTATAAAACATTTTTAAAACATTTTTTATGCTCTGATTCATTCTTTAAGCCTACAAATTTGTTTCTATGCATAAAATTTTTCTAGTTTAAGAATTTAAACTTAGAGTATTTCATCACTAACATCTTAGCAGCAACAAATTAGTTAATGGCCTGGCTACAAGAAACCCAGAAAATTGGCTGGGTGCAGTGGCTCACCCATGTAACCATAGCCCTCTGGCAGGCCAAGGCAGGTGGATTTCTTGAGCTCACAAGCATGAGACCAGCCTGAGCAAGAGAGAGACCCCTTCTCTACTAAAATGAGAAAAACGAAGGCAAGAGGATCTCTTGAGCCCAAGAGTTGGAGGTTGCAGTGAGCTACGATGCCACAGCACTCTAACCAGGACAACATCTTGAGACTTTCTTTCAAACAAAGAAAAGAAAAGAAAAGAAAAGAAAGAAAGAAAGAAAGAAAGAAAGAAAGAAAGAAAGAAAGAAAGAAAGAAAGAAAGAAAGAAAGAAAAGAAAGAAAGAAAAGAAACCTAGACAATATTATTTTCACACATAAAGTAAAATCTAAATGTGATCATCACATTGAATTCTACTGATTATATGACTATAAAGTTAATATATTTCCATGTTCACAGTATTTTGATCTGAGTTAGCAATAACAATATGAATTTGGTATATAATATTTTCTTATTCCTTTAACTATTTATCTGTAAACTTCTTAAAAACATTTTTAATAAACAATGACCTAGGCATATAATTTGTTTTTATTACCAATAGTTTCATGAAGTCCTTAGGCATTATTAAATCTAAAGTGTGTGTGTTTGTGTGTATCCTATATATAGCCTACATATAGCTATATTTGAAAACAATGAGGGCAGATTTATAATTCCTATTATCTTACCACTGTAACCAGATTAAACAACAAAGTATAAATTCATATCTTCTGCTAATAAAGTGAATTGGGGCCTAGTAATTGGAATGAATCTGGCAAATTAAAAGATTACGAGTGAATCCAGTTAATCTGGGACAAAGTGAGTTAATGTGAGAGTTATGTAAGATTTTAAAGGTAGGGTGGAATAAGACATATAAAGCTTTGTTGATCATGGCAAAGCCTTGAAATATTTTTCCAAAGGTTATTTATCAGTTCAATTACAAATAGCTTTTTTCATATAATTAGTACAAAAAGAAAAGTATATCAATATCTACATGTAAAATGTATAACCACTGTTAGTTTTACATTGAAATATTTTAGGGAAGTATCAAGGCTTATGAAATTTTATATATATTGGTTTACAGTATCTCTGTTACATTGAAGCAAAATGAAATAATTTTCTATAACCTAGTCATATTCTACTAGTTAATTAAGTTGGCCTATACCAAAAGAGTAAGTTATTTCAAAAAGTGAAACTATTTTTACTAGATTATGGTTCCAGTTCAAATTTTGTTTCCATTCTAAAAATTCTATACATTTTATAATTTTGAATAAGTTTTAAGTAATAAAATTCCTAGAACTATGGGGGTAGGGCAAAGCACCCTGCCAATCACCACCATTTCTCCAGTTACTTTCTTTCAGTCTTTCTTCGCCCCTTTCAGTCTTTCTTCTCCCCATTTCTGTCCTTTCATTCCCTATTTCTTCTTTTTTAAATTTTCTTTTTAAAATCTTCTTTAGTATTTACTTTCCTTTCTTCCTTGTTGATTTTTGCACCTCTCTTCCTTTTGGCCATATCCCAAAGGCCACTTCAACACTCAAGCAAGACAAGGTGATTTAAAGCAAAAAAAAGGTATGGAGAAGAAAAAGCAGAAGGAAGTGAACAGGAAAAAAAGGATATGAAGAGGAACCAACAGAAAAATCCTGGCAACATGAAAAAATAGAACACATCAGGAGATCCATCAGGGTAACAGCGGATTTTTCAGCTGAAACTTTCCAAACCAGAAGAAAATGAATATCTACTTTTAACTTTCTTAAATAAAACAGTTTTCATTCCAGAATTCTCTATCTTGACAAACTAAGCTTCAAAATTGATGGTGAAATTAAATCTTTTCATGATATAGACATATTCAGAAAATTTACCACAACAAAATCAGTTCTACAGGAAATACTTAGACCTGTTCTCCATACTGACCATCACAGTGGACTACCAGCAAAGTAAGCACTCAGAAACTAGAGGACAAAATTTAGCTACCACACTGAAGCAAAAGATAAAACCAAGCAGTGGTTTCACAATAAATAGAATTCCATCAGACTTATCAATTATCTCAGTAAATGTAAATGGCTTGAATTCCCCACTGATGAAGCATAGGATGGCTCATTGGATAAAAAAGCAACATATGAATGGCTTATGGAGACACATCTAACTCTGAAGGACAAAGCAAGACTCAGTGAAAAGGGATGGGAAACAGTATTTCAGGAAAATGGAGATTTGAAGAAAGGAGGGGTTTCAATATTATTTTTGGATACAAGTGGATTAATATTAATAAAGGAGAGGTTTCAATATTATTTTTGGATACTAGTGGTAACTAAAGTTAAGAAAGACAAAGATGGTTACTTCATAGTGGTCAAGGGAACAATACAACAAGTGGACATTTCAATTTTAAATACTTATGTACTCAATGAATACTCCCAGATTTATGAAACAGACTTTAATTAGTGTCAGCAATATGATATCCTATAACACGATAATAACTACTTTAACTCCTCTCTGAGAAAATTGAACAGACCGTTCAAACACAAACTAAACAAAGATACAAGGGACTTAAATGCAATCCTTGAAGAAATGGGCTTAACAGACATTTTCAGAACACATCATGCCAGAGCTAAGGAATATATGTTCTTCTCATCAGCCATGGAACATACTTCAAAATAGATCATACACAGGACACAAATCAAACCTGAACAAAATTAAAAGAATTGAAATTATAGGGCGGCGCCTGTGGCTCAGCGAGTAGGGCTCCGGTCCCATGTGCCGAAGGTGGGGGGTTCAAACCCAGCCTCGGCCAAACTGCAAAACAGAAAAAAAAAATAGCCAGGTGTTGTGGCGGGCACCTGTAGTCCCAGCTACTTGGGAGGCTGAGGCAAGAGAATCGCCTAAGCCCAGGAGTTGGAGGTTGCTGTGAGCAGTGTGATGCCACGGCACTCTACCAAGGGCGATCGAGTGAGACTCTGTCTCCACAAAAAAAAAAAAAAAA
>CAUYON010025033.1:0-25922 GCA_963573935.1 Arctocebus calabarensis | reverse complement strand
TGCTGTTGTCAACTTAAGTGGAATTAATTTATAATGCAATATACTTTGTGAACACCAGATGGCGCTGTGAGTGGTTCTCAGGCTTATATGTGATTCACCGATTATAATGATTCTATGGAAACCACACTATCTTGCCAGTCGTCATTTTTGGAGTTTCTCTGCCAGTTTGCGTTGTTTTATTTTGGGTGCTCAGCTCCAAACCACACTCACATCCAACCCCCAAATCTCAACCTCCAACCTTGGTGCACAAGTCGTCCAAAACTCTCCGTTCTGCCCTCCCACTCTCTCGCAGTCTGGCAACAATGATCAGCTGTGAGAGGGGAGCCCGCAGCGGGGCCACGGAGTGGGGCTTGTGGTGACTGCAGGAGGGGGGCTCGCGGTGGCTGCGGTTCTTGAGGGCTGTGGTGGCAGCAGCGGCGGTGGCAGCAGCACGATTTGCGTTGGCTGCAACACTGCTACTCACAGCAGCAGCTGCATAGGCGACTGCACTGTGACTCGCTGCAGCAGCAGTGGTTGCTATGGTCACAGCTCACAAAGGCCTCGGTGGCTGGAGGGGAGGGGGCTCCTGCAGGGCTATTTCTGGGACCTTGAACTGCCGCTTTTTCTCCAGCTGAAGTGCTCAGGGACCCTCTTAGCCAACTTCCACAGCTCAAAGTGTCTTTTCCGCACCTCTCAGGCTTTCACCAGGGTCCCCACCTAGTATAGCACTGACTAGTCACCCACTCTCAATGATCTGGGGAAAAGGTGCTAGCCATTTTGGACATTCCAATGTGTCTGACCGGCAGAGTCTGGACCCTTTGGCTCACGCCAGGGCTGCCCAGGTCTCCGTGCATCCTAGCAGCACCCCTTTCTGAGCGTCAAACTCTGAGATCCACGCTTCAGTGGAATATTCTCCAATTAGGTCTTGTGAGTTGGGACCTGCTGTCCTCCCTGTGGGAGGGGCCGGCTGCCCCTCCACCGAGCAGGGGGAAACAGTTTACAACAGTTTCCACAGTTAAGAACTATATTTCAAACACAACAATCCTCCCAATTGCTGTGCATCACTAGCTGCCCATCCACTCCAATAGTTCACATGGGGAAAGATCCAGAGCTCCCATCCTCTCACCTGCTGACCGGGGAGAGATGGGCTATGGGACCATCTCTGCCGCCATCTTCCCTAGGTCTGGAATAGCATTCTATTGTGTATAGCTGCAGTCCCTAAACCCAGGGCCATTGACTAGTACTGGTCCAGAGCCTGTTAGGAACCAGGCTGCACAACATGAGGTGAGCAGTACATGAAGGAGTGAAGCTTCATCTGTATTTATAGCCACTCCTCATCTCTTGCATCACCCCCTGAGCTCCACCTCCTGGCAGATAAGTGGTGTCATTAGATCCTCATAGGGAGGATCCTCAGTGGGAAGTATGAACGCTACTGTAAATAGCACATATGGGCAATCTAGGTTATACACTCCTTATGAGGATATAATGCCTGATGACCTGAGTAGAGATGTAATGTGCTCAAATTGTTCTGAAACCCTCTCATCCACCCCTGGATCTATGGAAAAACTGTCTTCAATGAAAACAGTCCCCGATGCCAAAAAGGATGGGGAATACTCATATAATATATGTTGTGTGTGTGTGTGTATCTCATATTTTCTTTATCCTTTCACCCACTGAGGGTCACTTGCGTTGATTCCATTCTTTGGCTATTGTGAATAGTACTGAAGTAAACATGGGATTGCAAATATCTCTTCAAATGTGAGTTGCTGGGGTCCCACCCCAGGGACAGGGTTCATTAAGATCTGTGGATCTGGTGGCAACCCACTGAAGAAATATAAAGTTAGAAAAAATGAAAGATAAAAAGACAAGAGACACAGAAGAATTTTCAAAGGTGGGAACATAGGGGAACACCCCCCATTTGTGGAGTTCTGAGTGTCAGTTCCACTCAGCTTTTATTTAAGTCTATTTGCTCATTAGCGCAGAGGGTAAGCTGAGGAAGGAAACAAAGATGCCAGCAGTTTCTCTGAGTGAGCCTATCAGCTCCTATTGTTTCTTTAATCATTAACCTTAAGGTTTGGAACAGCCTTGAGAAATCTGGAACCTGAGCCTTGTTGGGGGACAGCCTCCTGTCTGTGGTCACACACACAGATTCCTAGGGAGGTATTAATCTCCACTAGTTCACTGCAGAGTAAAACACCACTGGTGTCAATCACCTCTGAAAAATTAGTAGGAGAGAGGAATTTTCCTTTCATCACCACCACCGAGAGTCTTCTTCTGTGATAAGGGATATAAGCCCTCCTACCCATATTTCAGGGCTCAAGCTATTCCCTTGATCTCTGCCTCAGCCAGATGCAAATCTCCACAATGGGTATTTGTTTTGACTGTTAACTAGGCAGGAACCAGCTTAGTTAATGTTTCTTGCTAGGCCTTGCACACAGCTTCCTCTGTGACCATTATTCCTAAAGGCTGAGCAGAGCATGGTGGCTCATGCCTGTAATCCTAGCACTCTGGAAGATCAAGATGGGTGGATTGCCTAAGCTCAGGAGTTTCAGACCAAGCAGGGGTGTTAGTAAGCTGTATCCCCAACAGTCCAGGCTTCTAGGAAAAGCAAGAAACTTGCTCAGTTAAGAAATTTAACAGTGGCTAGTTTAAAAGTAAACTAGCTGACTTTCTTTTGTTCTGCCTCACTCAGCTTACTTTTTTATTTTCTCCTTTTTCTGGGGGTGTTTTCCCTTGCCAAGAATGGGGTCTTTGGTCCCTATTTTGCCTGCAGTGAGTGATGATTTTTAATGTAGCTTACCACTTAACAATGTCTTGGGCACCACCAGCAGTTTGTGCACTGCCCTGGGGTAAATGGAGCTCAACTGTGCAGATCTGCTTTTTATGCCCAATCAAGTGATGCCTCTAAATGGCATCCTGATTGGACATCAGCCTTCTATAGTCTTTTTTTGTTTGTTTGTTTGTTTCTTTCTTTCTTTCTTTCTTTTGCAGTTTTGGGCTGGGGCTGAATTTGAACCCACCACCTCTGGCATTTGGGGCTGCTACCCTACTCCTTTGAGCCACAGGCGCTGCCCTCTGCAATCATTTTTTCATACAGTTTTCTACCTGAAAGTCAATAGAAACTCTGTATACAAATTTACTTTTTAGATCAATTACAAAAGTACCCCAAATTTTACAGAATTTGATACTTCAGAGTTGATAAAATATAAAATAACTCTTTTATGGTGTGTTTTCCCAAAACTCAGAGAATCTCAGGAGGCAGAAGGCTTTCTGGCTCACTCTCCACTGCTGGTAACCAGGAAGCCCTCACCTTGGCTCTCTCTATGACATGCCAAATGATTTTCATCAAAATAGAACATTGCCTTCTGAAACGTTCTTCATTTAGATAGGGAAAGCTTTCAACACAATGAAAGGACACTTGAAATCTAAATATTTTGTACATATATGTTTCTGTAGAGCAAGTTTATTGTCCATAGACAAACTATCAGGCTAACACCCAAAGACTCCTAAAGTAGTTTAAAAAATATCTCTTTAGAGGTCTGTTATTACCTTTCACGTGATGCAAGGTTGTAACATTTCTGATTGATATCATAGCTTTTTTCTAAAGGGAATAGGGAAAAATCATTTCAGAAATACTGACTTATATAAGATTGATTTTTTGTCAATATTCTGTGAACATTAACTGGTAAATATAATGTTACCAGTTAAACATTAAATGTTATGATATTTATGTGAACATCAATAACTGTTAGACAAGGCCCAATTATTCTTAAAATTTTACCCAGAATATTAAATTTTTTCAACAATTTAAGATGTATGTTATTTTCTGATATTCATGGGCATTTTGATCTCCATATAGACTGAATCTAAACAAAAAGGACATTTTCTATTGTTTTCTATCTTACTGTTCAGGAAAAAAAAAATGATGTTGAAAGCTTAGGCATAATCTATTATAAATTGCTTTAAATGAAATGGGGGAGAATGTACGCCACACAGTGTTAAGAAGTAAAGACTGAGCAAGGCATGGTAGCTCATGACTGTAATCCTAGCACTCTGGGAGGCCAAGATGGGTGGATTGCCTGAGCTCAGGAGTTCCAGACCAGCCTGAACAAAGTGATACCCCATCTTTACTAAAAATAGAAAATCCAGCAAAATGTTGTGGCAGGAGCCTATAATCCTAGCTACTTGGGAAGCTGAGGCAAGAGGATCTCTTGAGCCCAAGAATTTGAGGTTACTGTGAGCAATGATGCCAAGGTACTCTACCCAGGACAACAAAGTAAGACTCTGTGTCAAAACAAACAAACAAAAAGAAAGGAGTAAAAGCTGTATGGACAAAGCACTGGGTTAGTATTAGACATTTGTGAAGACACATGTGACAAGGGACTTACTTCTCTGCCTCAGTTTTCTTACCTGTAAAATGAGGATAAAAATAGCACTTTCCTTACATTCCTCGTGAATATTAAATGGAATAAAATACTTAAAGTACTTACAAAGGGGCTTAACATATAGTAACACTCAGTACACATTAGTTATTATCCAAATAAGTTAAGTCTAAAAGGTCTACCCTTAAGGAAAAAGCAGTGACAAAATTATTTAAAGAATTCAGGTATATTAATGAAAAAAATTTCAATTTGATCTTCTGCAACAATTAACTAACAGGTTCTAATCTCCCATTGTAACCAAAACAATCAGACACTCCAGCTTTCTTTCAGACAATAGTGAGCTAGATTTTAACAAAAGAATGAGGTACAGTGAAAGATGTAAAGAGCAAGAGACAATCTCAAGCTAAAGAGACCCTAGGCACACAAGTATAAAATGCCCTCCTAGCACACTAACATGATGCTTTAGATTAAGAGGAAAACATTTTCAGTAATGCTAAAATTCCCAGGGAGGGATATGAAGTTGCATTTGTAAATTCTGAATATAATACACAATTCTCTTTGTACTGACATATTAAAAAAATAACAATTTTTTTAAAACAGAAATTGGAAATAGAAAACATGGCTATTAAAGAAAGGACTACTTCATCCACTTTTCTAGTGATACTATAAAATTCTTGGGTTGTGAAAATTTAACAGTTTAAAAAAAATCTAATATTAATATAAGTACCTAAAACACAGTCACACAAACATTCCAAAGTTAACTACAGTGATAGGTGCCA
Source organism: Arctocebus calabarensis (assembly GCA_963573935.1). Taxonomy (NCBI): domain Eukaryota; kingdom Metazoa; phylum Chordata; class Mammalia; order Primates; family Lorisidae; genus Arctocebus; species Arctocebus calabarensis. Next base: position 20,782 of record CAUYON010025033.1, on the reverse strand, counting down.
TATATTATTATATGTAAATAAGACATCTTTCATATCTCAAGATGAAAAGTGTTATTATCAGTGATTTCAAAGGGTTTAAAAGCTTATAAATTTAAAAAATATGTAGATATGACTATAGAGTCTACCCCCAAATTAATGACTTTTCTAAAAATAATTTAAAATATTCTTTTTTAAATCATGTACGTAGTTTCTTCCCTCATTCCCTTTGAAATTTATCTGTGTGTTAAAGAATCAATTGTTCATGTAAAATATTTTTGACATCATCTGTTTTTAAAAATTGTTCTGAACCTTTCTTATAGGAAATATGATATGAATTTGAATAGCTTAAAATGTTATGATATTTATGAGAAAATTAATAACTATTAGACAAGACCCAATTATTCTTAAAATTTTACCCAGAATTTTACATTTTTTCAACATTTAAGATGTATGTTATTTTCTGATCTTCATGGGCATGTTTGATCTCCACATGGACTGAATTTAAACCACAAGGAAGACATTTTTCTTTCAATCATCTCTGTAAGCATAAAGAAAGTGACTATCTGTAAATAAAATAGGTTGAAAAGTTTCACTAGAAGGAATGACATCAACAAGATGACAGAAAGGGAAGTCTCAGGCTTTCTCCAGAAAGTGTAAATGGTAACAATCCATAGATTAGAACATCCTTTCAGAAAGTTCAGCCATATAATTAATATTTTTGTTCTCTTAAGTATGGTATTTTTTTATGGTATATAAATGATGAAATTGGTTATTTCTTTTTATAACCAAAACAGCTTTGATCAATGAGACAATTACATTAAAATGACTTTAGCTATTATTATTATACTTTATAGGTACATAGATATAACTAAGAAAGTCAGATTTTAGGGTGGTGCCTGTGACTCAGTGTGCAGGGCACTGGTCCCATATACCAAGGGTGGCAAGTTCAAACCTGGCCCCAACCAAACTGCAACAAAAAAAAAGAAAGTCTGATTTTTAAAAAAAGAACTGTAAGAAAGTCTAATGAAAAATACACTGTTTCCTTCTACTATATTCTCACAACACAGAACACTTCTGTGATCTAATATGTGGAGGCTTTTCCCCATATACCAAGATATTCTGCACCTGAGTATCCTATAGTTCAATTCAATTAAATTCATCAGAACCCGCAGGTTAAGGACTCGGTCCCATAAGACTGCCCTCCATCCATTCTGAATATCAATGCAAATCCCAGATGCTTTTGATCTATTGGCTATAAATCAAGGTCCCATTGTAACCCGAATTTCTCTGCCAGATATTTGGTGTCAAAAATTTGAAGAATAAATTCATGGACTACCAGGAGTAACTTAAAGGGTAGATTTTATTAAGGATAAGAGAAAGGAAAGAGGAAAGCCTCCAGCATAGCCGATGGGGGTCCTGAGTGGAGCCCAGGTGGGCTCTGTCAAGGGTCTAAATGCAGTTTTTCCTACCCGCAGGCAGGGTGGGTGGGGGAGATGGAATATATGTCTAAAATATGTCACAACCGTTTGTTTGGTGCCAGAGGCCTGTGGGCAGAAGATAATTTTAAAACTGCCCTTGTGTAGGAATGTGTCCCACCAAGTGCATTTCATCCTTCCTGGAGTGGCAGCCCAGATGGAACACTCATCAAACCGGTCAATGAGTCTGCCCAGGCACAGAGAATGGAGTCTGTGTCTAGCCCTGGGGAGCCGGGGAGCCTGCATCATCAGGAACCTGCTCCTTCCTTTCAATAATTTGCCAAATAGCTCATAGAAGTCTAGGAAAGAATCACCTTACTTATGCTTACCAGTTTATAATCAAGAACATTATGAAAGATAAATATGAAGAGCCAGATAAAGAGAAGCACAGGATGAGTCTAGGTTTCGTTCCACTGGACTTGGGGTGTGCCATCCATCCAACACATGGATACTTTCACCAAGTAGGAAGCACAGCAAATCTAATTTTTATAGAGCGTAATTTCCAGCACTCCTTACCTTCCTAAACGTACACGGAACTGAACATTCTAAACCTCTGATCTTCTGCTTTCTGGTGACTAAGTCCAGTTGAAGCTATCTGGGGTCCACCCCCCTTCTAAGTCACCGCATTAGCATTAACTCAGGTGAGATCAGTGGGCTTGTTACGAAAACAAAAGATATTTCCATTCCTTAAGAAATTCTAAGGGTTTCTGATCTCTGTACAGAAAAAAAGTATTCCGACAAAATATGCACCTATCACCTTTATCACTCAGGAGATTATAAGGGATTCAGAACCTCTTAGCACAGAGGTTTTGTCTTACAAAAAATATGTATTTTTTTATTATACAGAAGAAGCAAACATGACACACAAATCCAATTCCAAAAAAGTATTGTCCATCATCTTCTAAAAAAAAAGGTTGATAATGTTTATTTAAAGTTTATTAAAGCAGTGTGCACATACATAAGTAAATATTTCAATTCTTTGTGACCCAGAATCTAACTCCTGTGCTCTTCCACTGCCTGCATTGTTAGCAGGAAAGGGAGGGTCTCCAAGACAGTGCAGAGCAGATCTCCAGTCAGCTTCCTGTACTCATCTGCCAAAACTCCATTAATCAAAATACAGTTCCGAAAGTCCAAAGACAGTTTGAAGTTTGTTGAGAGAACATGTTATTACCAACCTCTATACATGGGTCACCTGTTCTGTGATCTTTATTTCAAATCAAATATTATTTAATGTGGCCTTTGAGAAGGGCAGAACAATGTGATTCCAGGCCGGATTTGTTTTATCACCTTTAATAAAATCATAGTCAAGTGACTTTCTTTCCTTGTGCCTCAAACTTTTTGTTAAGATGAGTATTTGTGAAATTCAGGGAAATAGTTTAGAGTTTCAGATGTACAGTACAGATGTAAGATATTATAAATATATATATGTGTTGTGTGTTTATATAGATATGTGCCAAGTAATACTATTCATTACTTATTGAGCAAATAATTCCAGGTATAGATGATACAAGTAAGGACCATGTCCTTTCTCTTTAGTGAAAAATACCACAGAAATTATGAATCTTGGGGATTACCAAAGTCCAATTCCAATGAACAAACAATGATAAAACATTCCACTCAGGTCCATAAAATGTGATTTATCAGAGGAATTAGATTGCAAAGGAAAAACATTTCAAATAAAGTTTGTTTTCTGATTTGGGGACAGATTTATTTATAGAAACATAGGAGAGAACTCAACTTACATTGAATTAGTTCAATAATTTATTGAAGTAAAGTGTTAAAATTCCCCCAAGGTTTTATTATCTTAATTCATACCAGTATAGTCATATAATAATACTCTCTAAATTCTTTATTTTCACACAATGAAAAAGGAAAGCACAGTAAGTGATCTGTTACCCAAAACCTACTTTAAAAATTAACTTCCAGATGTTATGGCATGATCAGTCATATATAATACAGATAAATCCCAATTTTCAATTCCCTCTACATCTGTCATAATTCTGTAAATTATTTTATACTCACATAATTGAAGGTACTATAAGAGTCTGAAATATATTCTAATCATCTAGGATTCTATTATATGAAACAATTTGAGTGATAAGGACATTTTGGTAATATTCCAAAGCTTTAAGACTTAAGTTTTTGTTTAACTATGTTTCCTAAATATACTGACAAAAAAACAAGTTTATAATAGGAGAATAGCATAAGTAATTTTCCACCTTACTATTTCACTCACTTTCTCAGGTTAATTTTACCCAATTTTAAAATGGAATCTATTTATTATATTATAATTATATTTATAATTTGTAATGGTATATATAGTAAATTTAATTATATAAAATGATAATTGTTAAGTAACCATGATGATATTTCCCCAGCTATTCTGAGTGATCCTTTCAAAGGGCTTTTTAAATCATACCTCTAAAGCAACAGTGATTTCTAAATCACTATTTTCTGTCAGATATGAAATGACTTTTTAAATATTTAACACTTATGGTGCTAAAATTAATTTCCTAAAGACCCATAGAAAACAGACAAATGTGTGAAATTTCAACATTCATAATAATCTTAGCATTAATCAGCATTCGGTTTTCTGTATGGGGATTAACTTAATCAAGTTAGAGTACTATCCTAAAGTTATGATAGTGATCTTTTCCAGCATTGATTGTGAGACACTATATAATTAGTATGAGAAATTAGGAATTGATACAAACAAATTATGTACCAAATAAAATTCTTATAATTTATCAATTCAATTAATTAAATAAGATTATCAAAGATCCCAAACGTAGTTATCATTCTCTTCAGACAGTATCAGATTACAGTTTGGAAAAAAGTAAGATAAATATTAATGTGTGTGTAACAGACCAGCCAAGTTCTGGTATTTCACATAATTTAGCAATGTGATTACAGTTTTTTCAATATTAAGTTAATTGAATTTTTACTCAGACATTTTAAATAAACTTATGTAGTCCACACTAGACAATTTTACTCTAAAGTTAATTTTTTTCTTAATAAAATGTAGTTTTACAATGTATAATGTCATTTTTTAGACAATTGCCTAAAACAAGTTTTTAATTAAAATGGTTTTGAATTAGTTCAAAGCAAGACAAAGAAGTTAGGTAAATCTGCTACAAATCAGGGAAAGGCAGGTGGGAGCTTATGTGCAAATCCTAATATGTTCCCAGTAATTCTATCCCTTTTCTCCTACTCATCATAAGTGCACCAATGTATATCCACATTCTAGTTAAGTCATCTGTGCTAAAATTAGGAATATGCTTCCTTCCACATTGGGCATTACAGAATATTAGGAAGATCTCTAGTCTGGCTTTGATGTAGACAAGACAGCTGCTCTCTGGGCCAAGAATGAGTAAGTAATGTGAAGATGATTCTTGCCCCAAAACTGCCTCACTTGTTTGTAATGAAAATCAAATAAGCATATACATATGAAGTGTTTATAAACTTCCACAGCTATACAAAACAGTGTTATTATGATGATTGTGATCCATGCCCACAGGCTTAGCCCAATTCCCAATTCTAATGACCCAGTTGCAGTCTCCAATAACAGAGATTGACTGTGTTATCTCTATTTGGAGCAAACTAAGAAAACTTAGCTAAGTAATTCAGATGTCTCAGACTTTAAGTAATTCTTGTTGTAAACTTATTACAGATGTTCTAGGCTCATTCCAATAACTGGACTCTCCTTTATTCCTTAGAGTAAATGTGGTCATGAAAATAAATTAATGAATGTGTTATACTTCAGATTCCTGTATTAATGTTCTAATACCCATCCACTTTCCCCTGGAGTTGATTTCTGCCTTGCTCTTTCCTACCACTTTATTACCATGGAAGCATTCCCTTCCCTGAGGACCCCTGATACTTCAATACCCTCCCCCAAAATCTGCCTGGCACCGTACTCTAGGCTTTGGCTTAGTACATACTTCAGCCATTTAGTTGATTTAGACTCAATGTAACAAATTCAGTTCTAGCCATATTATTTACAAATGGAGCAAGTTGTCTTGTGAGGTAAAGAGTCCTCTCTTGAGATAAAGAGAGGACAAAGCTATGTACTCATCAGCCATGACCACTATAAAAGGCACTGCTGCTTTCATTGGGAGATTAGATAAGATCACCCCACAATCCAGCATCACCTGCTTAAGTCATTGTGGTTCTCTGATGCTTCTGGAATTGCAATAGAGAAGACAGATACATGGTTCCTTTCATCCTTGCACTTTACCACACTAAAAAAATATTTCTATAATAAAGCCAAAAGATACCTTTCTACTTATTTTAAATTTTCTGTGATTTCAATTAAATGAAACATACTCCAGAAACAGAAATAATCTGTGTGTCTACATGTTGATGTTATTACTGTACTAATGTCTTTATAGTAGTCATCAGAGGAAAACAGGGCATTAACTACAAAAAAGTTAGGGTTTTTTTATTACATAAGGCACACAAAAAATGCAACACAATAATGAATGCCACTCAGCAAGACACTGCTACATGATGACATGAATATAGCTGTGAGACACTGGTGTACCAAAGCTATGAATCCTTTCCAAGTTCTTTGTACAGTGCTGCCAACATAAGGCACAGTGGCAAGTTCACAAACTTAGTTGTCATACATTCATTCATTGACAGCTCTGATAGTCATTGTAGAAAGAGAGTTCCAAAATTACTTCAAAGAGTAGACTGACATCTGTACTTAGCTTCCCAAGAGGAGTACTTCAAAGGTGACCATCGTGATATTCAGCAGTGAGGTAAGTGGTACTTTTCCTGGGATGAGTTCATGAACATAATTGGCAGTCCTCTGTATATGGTACATTCCTGAGCTGAGTTACCTCACTGCTCAGGGTTTCCAGCAAAAGAAATAATCCTGAGAAGTGGCTTTGGGGAAGGATTATTCAGGGTGCTGTGACATTAGACACTAACAAGGTGTTTGTTCAGGAAGGAATGCAGGAGGCCCACAGAACAGAATGAAGTGGTTCTCAGTGAACAGGAGGCACAGATCCACATCGCCAGGAGGATTATCAGAAATACAATTTTGGGGGCCTCCCTTTGTATCTAGTGAGTCAGAAATTCTGCAATATGAGTTTTACAAACCCACTTGGTAAATCCAAGGCTGTCTAAAATTTGAGAATCAAGAGTGTAAGGGTAAGGATTTTTTGTTTGTTTAGAGACAGAGTCTCACTTTATTGCCCTCAGTAGAGTACTGTGGCGTCACACAGCTCACAGCAACCTCCAACTCCTGGGCTTAGGCGATTCTCTTGCCTCAGCCTCCCGAGTAGCTGTGACTACAGGTGCCTGCCACAATGCCTGGCTATTTTTCTGTTTTGTGGTTCCACCAAGACTGGGTTTGAACTTTCCACCTTCGGTATATGGGGTTGGCACCCTACTCAATGAGCCACAGGCACAGCTCCAGGGTAAGGATTCTTGATCGTGCTCCAGATTCTGGTTCTAGTGAAGACAGTCAACAACTTCCTCAACCTGCCTGGGCCTTAGTATCTTTACCAATTACAGAACAGGATTGCATAATTTCTAATTCCGATTGCTCAAATTCAGTAAAATCCTATATACCTTGACATATAACTGCATTGTAAATTGTAAATTTTTCTTGTATTAATGATCTTGAAATACATATGACAAATATTGGCAGAACTAGGAGAAATCAGCTAGCAAGTAGACAGGTCTGCAGGGTTTCATTACTATCCGCCACTGTACAGAGAGTGAAGCTAGCCTTACAACTTCACAGAACTTACTTAACTACCTTGGAGAAGGTAAGTAAGGTAATGTGAAGAAAGCTTTCTTGAGTAGGCTGGCATAAAAACTCAGATCTGTTTATCAGTCTACAGTGGCATCTATAAAAAATTAAGTTAGCCTTACGTCCTACAGCTAGAGAATTTTCTCCAGTGGACAAACTGCTAGCAATTATAAGAAGTTTTCTTTGTGTGTAGGGCGCTGGCCCCATATACCAAGGGTGGCCGGTTCAAACCTGGCCCTGGCCGAACTGCAACAAAAAAATAGCCGGGCGTTGTGGCAGGCATCTGTAGTCCCAATTACTCGGGAGGCTGAGACAAGAGAATCACCTAAGCCCAGGAGCTGGAGGTTGCTGTGAGCCATGAAGCCTTGGCACTCTACCAAGGGCGACAAAGTGAGACTGTCTCTAAACCCCCCCCCAAAAAAAGAAGTTTTCGTTGGAGAGCATGGATTTAGAACAAAAGTGAGCTGTGTTATTCAATGTCCTAAGGTTGCTGATGTGTCTGTATCTTCAATAGGAATATGCTTGTTATCACAGGCCAGGTTCACTTCCAAGTTGCTTTCAGACAAATAAATTCTTTCTTTGGCTGACTTGATAAGTTCAGTCATGTTCTAGTCAATTCTTAGAGACTTAGAAACCTTCTCCCTCTCTTAAGTAACATTGCACAGTCTTTGCCCTCATCAGTTGTCTTGATTTTAAAGTTAAAATCTCAGAAGACAATGTGAGAATTAAGAATCTAAGGTTCTTGTGGTCTACTACATTTTTGTTCTCTCCTCTTCCCAGACTCACTCTCCTCCACCCTAAATGGCCTTCAGCTAAAACATAGAAATTTAATTCCATGAACTGCATAATCAAGCAATCACCTTTATATGTAGCTATTCCAATAAGTTACTACCTATTTTGGTGTTCATTTCATTAAATTTTTTGTGATCTGATCCTTTTAGCCTAGAAGTACAGTGTATTTGTTTCCCCCAAGAGTTTATTAATAGAAGGCAAAATTTTAACTTAAAATTAACATGGATGCTAGGAATTTTTGTTATTAAAAAAAGAATCAAATTGTATCTTATTTATAAGGAGGGATTCATAAAAGCTAAATATATTCCCATGGTCCATACACAGTGAATGGCTGAACCATTACTCAAGAAAAGTAATCAGTGACAGCAAGGTTCATAAGACTCTGCTTTTCTATAAGATGTTAGATGGCATGTATTACCCACATAGCTCCTTTTGCCTTCTTTAGCATTTATTGATGCTACCTAAAAATCTAGATTGTCTAGACTTACCTAATTTCTTATTAGTTATAAATCTCAATTAGAAAAAAAAGATAGCAGAAGCATTTCTGCTACTAAAGAAGTCACAAGACATTTAAAAGCATGATGTTTTGGTACTGCTGTAAAGAAGGTGTATTTATTTTATACATTTCTGTACTTATTTTACTTCAAATATGCTAATGTGTAAAGGTTAAAATTAAATATTCTTGCCCCCTAGATTAATACGCTCCTTTTCATCTTTGTCAAAAAGAAGCAAATTGCTTAGGTCAATACAATCCAGTTCCATTTGAGTAGCTCTCTTTGTTGTGTTTCAGAAATTAGAGAGATTGAGAGTTGAAAAGGCATTCATCATCAGGAGAATTTGTTTTAAAAGCATCCAAGCTCCTGTGCAGCTAGTAGATAAATTACCCACTATTCAAGAGAAGGAGAGCACAATTAGTTTTGCTTTATACTAAACCAATCAGCTCCTTAAGTTTAGTATACTAAACCAATCAGCTCCTTAAGCAAGAACAGTGTCATTTTTCCCTTTCTCCCAGGCCATTACAAACCAGCAGCAAGCCTTTTCTCAGACTGCAAGTTCTATAAAAAGCTTTGTGAATATGTTTTGTCATTGTTTTTAGATAAGGAGACTTATATTCATGACTTGTACCCATATGATTAGTCATATCTACTTCACAATTCAAAGTCAATGAAACTTTTGTTTCATATCAGTGACAGGCAAAAATACTTTGAAGCTTTATGGCAAGAAAAAAGATTTGGTAAATTATTTTTAAACCTACATTTTTTTTCTTTTTTTTTATGTAATCATTTACAATTAAGGAGGAAAGGAAGCGGTAGGAAAAAATTGTGCTGGAGATAATGAAGTATTACACCTGCAGGTGGCTTTCTTCTTAATAACCTGGATAGTTGCCAAACAACCACTATCTCTTTCAAAACATGTAGGACGGAATAAGAATATACTAAATTAATGTAATCTGCCATGACTTAACCTAGAAAATATAAGAATTAGTAAATTTTATCTATATAGATACTGCATTTATGGATTTATGGAAATGCATTCAGTATTTTCCATTTATAATAAGAAAGCAATCAATGGAGGTGCTGGAGAAAATTGCAATCATCTAAATAGCCTTATTTCATTCCTGCACATAAGTGCTATCAATCAAAACTCAAAAATTGAAACACATTATTTTGATACATCAGGATCAGTGCATAGGTCAATTCAATTTTATTTCTTAAATTATTCATTCTCAATTTGATAATTAATAATTTGCAGGATGTGCATGCAGGTTATATACAAAACTTATTTGACACTGCTAAGACTGTCATGCCTATTTTGTACAATAAGTTCAAACAGGTTAATGTGTTGACTAATGTGGTGAACTAATTGACTCTTATGCACATAATACAGCCTAGAAGTACATGAAGAATGTATTTGAGTAATGTTTTCATTTTTTTAAAATGCATATATGTATGACAGGCACAGAGTATAGATTGAGTGTGGAAGAAAAGAGGAAGGAGAAAAGGAAAGAGTGAGAAGAGGAGAGAAATGAAAAGAGAGAGAAAGAAATACAGTATCAAAATGTACTTCTGCTTTAATCCAGGAAGTTCCTTTCCTAGAACATAAAAGGTTTTTTAATGTTTTTGACTGCAGAAAATACTAATAAAAGGCTATATTTTATTTATTTTTAGTTAAGTTTGATTTATGAAAGTTTCTTTTCTTTTGTTTCTTTTCTTCTCTTCATGTCAGATAGGTAATATGTTCACATGGTAACAAGGTTTGAGGGAGGCATATCTCACATGTGAGCATGAAAACGCAAACATTACACTTATGAACCATGAAAGGATCTGATTTAATAAAATGTTTAAATAAAAATATTAGGTGTTTATTATGAGGACGTATTTCTCAATATAGCAAGTTTTACAAACAACTTAGAAGATCCTTTGAACAGTGATTGTCCCAGATTGGTTAATTAGATGCATTCAAGTGTTGCAAATTGCATTTGTAAATTTACCGATACATGTGATATCTTTTTTTTAAGTATTTCATTTGTCTGGCTTAGCAAATAAAGTCTTTCTGAGAATGAAAAATTTCTTAAAATCTAACAAATTAAATGTATCAATATGAGGACCTAAATTTTTCTTAGACTCTCCAGTGTCATGCACAACAGAAAGATTTCAAATCATAAAACTGGAATCCTATGTCTCAATCAAGTTTTAAATTATATATTCTAAACTGAATCACAAGACTGTCACTTTAGTAAGTAAACTGTCTTAAATAACACAAGAATCTAATATTTATAGATTTTTTTTGCTAACAAAAATGTTAGTACTATTGTTTTTATTCTTTGAAATATATTATATTTAATTTTAAATCTTCCTAGAATGAAAAGGTATATACTCACTAAAGAGGACAGCAACCCCATTAAGTGAAATTATTTGAAATCATGTATTCATGAGTATGAAAGATACAGAACGTGAAAAAAGACAAACCATCCAAGTTCACTGAGTTCCTTTCAGTCAGGAATCCTAGCCAGGTGTGAACTCTGGGCTGCAGACATGAAGAGCAGTGCTCACCAGCTACCTGCCATATTCCATCTTTTCCATAGCCTTTCTATCATGGCCTTCACAACTCTAAAAAAAAAAAAAAAAAGTCAAGTTGCCTAATTCTGAGTACTCTCAGGAAACTAACCTGCCTCATCAATACTGACACCTGATTTGTATCTCTTTGAGTCTTAAGACATACATCTACATAGATTTTCCATCTAACACCAAAGACCTTTGAAATTGATGAGATAACAATAGGTGTAATTATATTTTCCATGTCAATATAAGAGTCTAGAACATAAGATTCTGAGATAAATGAATTTTCCTATTGATGGATACTTGCATTATTTTATCTTCAAATTCATATTTTTTTCTCAGTTCTTCAGCCAATAAAATTTGAGCTTTTATGTGATGTTTCAGACTCATTATTGAACCATGAAGTCTTCCACTATTTCCTTTTTCTTCTTCTTTTCTTTAATTTTTGACAAGTAGAGGGTACAAATGATTAAGTTACATTGTTTGCATTTCTTAGGTAAGAAGTTCAAGTTGTAGTTGAGCCCCTCATGCAGAGGCTGTGCTATATACCTTTACCTTGTCACATTACATTAGAGCTTACCAGTACCTCTCCCTGCTCTCCTCTCGCCTTGCCCACCCCCCTCACTTGAATTTAACTGTATTTTTCTCTCATATGGGCATGCAGTTGCTTATCTATTGGTTTCACATTAGTATTGAGTACATTGGATACTTTTCCATTATTGTTATTCTTAACTAAGAAGAATGTTCTTCAACTCCAACCAGATTACTACAAAAGATACAGTCTCCAATTTTTTATGGCTGAATAGTATTCCATAGTATTCATATATTAATCCATTCATGTGTTGATGAGCACTTGGGTTGATTCCTTGTCTCAGCAATTGTGAATTTAGCTGCAATAAACATTCTAGTGCAAACATCCTTATGGTAAAATAATTTTTTCTCTCCTGGGTAGATATCTGGTAATGGGATCATGGGATTAAATGGAAGGTCTACTTTTAGTTCTTTGAGAATTCTCCATACTTCTTTCCATAGAGGCTGTATTAGTTTTCAGTTTTGCCAGCAGTGTAAAAGTGTTCCCTTCTCTCACAACCATGCCAGCATCTCCAGTTTTGGGACTTTGTGATGGGAACTATTCTCACTGGAGTTAGGTGATATCTCAAGGTGGTTTTGATTTGAAGTTATCTGATGATTGGGGACAATGAGTATTTTTTTTTAAGTCTTTTTGGTCATCAATCTGTCTTCAGAGAAAGTTTGGTTCATGTTTATTGCCCAACTATATGTGGGATTGTTTGCTCTATTCTTGTTGATTAATTTGAGTTCTCTATAGATTCTAGTTATCAGCACTGCTTCTGTCTTTATTCTTTGCAACCAAAATTATGTAACTCAATCAGGTTTATATTGGCTTCTCTTATTCCAGATGTATAAGGCTTAGGACTACACTGTTCAAAGCCACATAAAAGGGGAAAAATATCCTATGTTCACTCTTGTTAGAGACAGCAAAAATTCATGAGCAATTCAACTCTCTTTACCTACCGTATAAATTTAGGTTGCTCCTCTCTGACTCAGGCACTAAATTATTTAGATTTAAGAAGAAATCATAGCATGTTATAAATCTAAATAATGTTATAGTTTCCCAGAACAAAGGACTTAAGAACATCCCATTAAAAATATTTGTCCTAGCCAAACACGGTGGCTTATGCTATAATCCTATCACTATGGAAGGCCAAAGAAGGTGGATTGCTTGGGCTCAGGAGTTGAAGACAAGCATGACCACTCTCTACTAAAAATGGAAAAACTAACCAGGTGTTGTGATGAGCACCTGTAGTTCCAGCTACTTGGGAGGCTGAGTAAGAGGATCACTTGAGCCCAAGTGTTTGAGTTTGCCGTGAGCTGTGACACCACGCACTCTACCCAGGTTGACAGAGTGAGACTGAAAAAAAAAAAAGAAAGAAAGAAAGAAACAATATTCTTCCTGATTCTTATACTTCGTTTACTCTTCTCCTGATTCAACCTTAAAATTTAGCTTACATATAGCACATCTATGCTATGAACAATGAAACACAAATGTCTGTATTTAATTTTTTTCTTTTCTCAGTTTCTACAGATAAAGTGATCTGAAGTAACGTGTGATGCCACGAAGCAGAAAAGAGAAACTGTGACAACCCCCAGAAATGTGAAAGGAGGTTTCTTACTGGATAGCATCATATTTGGTTCAATTTATATAAAAACCCAAATAAATAAAATGGACAGTATTGCTCAATTTTAGAAATTCCATTTCTTCTGTGTTCTAAGCTGTATAATTGTCAGGTTTTTATGGTTTATGTTGTAAATGTGTTTTCCCCTTTGCTAATTATGTTTTTTTAAGTCTTAAAATGTGAAAGACATTTATGAATGGTAAGGGAGACACTATATACAAATGTATATTTGTAAAAGCTATTTTTATGATTAGCATGTTTCACTGTTGATCATATATAAAGTCAGGTGATATTGCAGTTCTACGTTTAAAGCTTATGTCCCACAATGTCATGCAAGAAAAGACACATCTTATGCTAGTTTTTATAATTTATTTTTAATTTATAGTTTAAAGTATTTCAAATCATAAGGATAAAATACTTGAAAGAGTTATATTTCTGCCCTCTATAAGCACCATTTTTATTAATAAAGAATGCAAATACTTCAGGTATGTTACAATAGATAAAAGACTGTTGGCTTGACCTGTGATTAAGTTGAGCATGTTCCACTCTACTGAACTAAAGTGATCCAATTATTACCTAATACTTCAGTCTGGGTATTAGATTCCTTGGACAAGTTTTAATGCTCTTATAGATGAGAACTAGATTGCCAAGGAAAAGATTGTCTGATCTTTGGATCCAAAAGTTTAAATTAGTGCATACATCACTTCATTTCCTCTCCTATTCCTAGGAATTCTCCACTCCCGAGTATGAGTATTGCAAGTGTTTTCCAGATGCTCTTAGCTATTGTCTTGTGCTATGGAAATGGAAGAAACCATCTTCACAGACTGTAGGAGAATTCAGCATATAATTTCTTAATAAATACTGTTTCTTTTAAAACAAAGGTGGTGGTATCTTTCCTTTGGAGTACACTTAGTTTTAATACACAGTTTGAACTCTTTCTCTGTAATGCCACAAAATCAGTAAAATAATGAAAGTAGCATGACTTTACTAACATATATATAATATGTTCCACATGCCCACACTCTTCCCAGAGCAACCTATATTCTGGAATATATTTATTTGCTGTATAAAAGAAAGCCAGATGCCCTCAACCCTTGACAGAAGTCATATTCTAGTTTACATTTCTGGAAAGTATATTTTTCCTTCATTTTAGTATAGAAAACAAAACCACTTCATCAGGAGGTATTTACACTCTGCCAGATTAAAAGTCTGTAGCTAAGCAACTGCAAGCTCTTCATTAAAGAGCAGAGAGACAACATGTACATGTTACCTGGAACACTTAGCAGGATGAAGTTCTACCTCCGTCAAAGAAATTGAGAGGTATGTTGGTAAAATACCTTGGTATGTTTGCCCTTAGTTTTCTATTTATTTTCTTTGAGGTAATTTATCCTCTCTCTGCTTTTAAAAATACAAGCAAGTGAAAAATCATGGAATTTTAGCCAACAAAATTCTAGGGGAAAAAAAAGAATTATGCCCTATTATTAAAGAAAATGAATATACTATACTTTACTACTAAAGTCTTTAGAAATGTACACAATAGAACCTTAAGATCTGCAACAAGAATGTACTTCCCTTTTAACAGAATGCAAAAACCATAATGTGGTACCCTGTCAACTATTTCTGGTGGGCATAATGGTTATGAAAGAATTGGTGATTGCTAGTGACTGGACTCTGAAACTGAAAAGAACCTGTACATGGTTCTATATGGAAATAAAACCAGCACAGTTATTTCTTGGTTTGCTATTAAATAGATATATTTGTTGGGAGTAATACAATGCTCCAGACAGGAACTGTTGCCAGCACTGTGTATTAGGAAATATATGTGAATATTTTCCCCAATTTGTCATTTATTTGTCCTCAGTATTCAATAAATAGTGTGGAATTTATAATCTAGCATTATCTTAAATTATTGACAGTATCTTACTTTCCCTGATGGTTATTAGCTATTTTCAAAATAAGATGCATAATTAAAATGTATAAAAAGAATTCTTTGTTATTGGATTTAATTTTCTCCACATAGGTCTTGAAGTATGAAATCATGGGTCTTTCCCTTTAGTTATTACTTACTCCTGGTTTAAAAAAATTTTTTGAGGCACAGAGGAAAAAAAGTATATACCAAATCAACAAAAAGTATAGATGATTTGAGATGAAGGTTTAGTTTAACAACTCGTGGTGGGGGGGTCTAATCACAGCCCAAGGCTAGCTATGAATGCTTATCTATAGTGGTGGATATCACAAAAATTATTCACGGACCTTTTTATTGCTTATCTCCTTTCTATTAGTGTTTGTGTATTTATTTAATGTGTAGCCAAGACAACTCTTAGATAAGCAGTCATAGCCAACCTTTGTGGGGCTGAGGAGGAGACTGTGAACTTCTTCCAAGTCTAATATAATGTCACTCTCATTTAAAAAGTAAATGATAAGGGAAAGGACCATTACTCACTACATTCAATTCAAGAAAAATAAAGAAAATTAGGCCCACTGCTTGAAGTTCAGTAAACTGGTCCCTAGGGAACAATCTGCACAGAGAAAACATCAACCTTGCTTCCATCTTTTTCAACAAAAGAATAATTGGCCAAGCAGAAATACACAGCCAACTAATTAAAACAGAAATGAAGCAGAAGACAGGCCAAGAAGAAATATTTTTAAATCAGCTAAAACTTCAAAGAACAGGAGTCACAAATGCAAATACCTATAAAGACCTAATAAGAAATATAAATGAAAGAAACAGTCCTGAAGTTGGCAGATACTAAATGGAACTCTGTTGATAAAGAGATAACCATCTCTCAGTTCAAGCTGGCCATCTGATTCAGAATATAGACCTGGACTGGCCGAGTTTCCTGATTTTTCAAGAAAAGGTAGACAATCTTTTTAGATAGGGATGAGGAGGAAAGGGAGTAGTGGCGGGCTTCATCTGGGGAAACATCCATTTAGAAACAGATGACAATAGGAGAAGGCTTTGTCTACTAGGAGGAAAAAATTGAACAGAGAGAGCTCCCAAGAAGGAACAAATGACATCTTAAAGGAGTCCCCAAGGACTGACCAGATATTTGGGCTGCAATAGAAAGTCTTCAGGGACTGACCAACCAAAAAGAGACAGAGAAACCACAAAGTGGAGATACTATCAAGACCTTGATAGTGCATCATTGGGGCATGTTCACAGTTGACGTTACAGTGTCCCTAAATGAAGGATCCTCATTAACATAGTGAAAATCACACCCACCAGTGCCATGACAACTTACAAATACCATGGCAACCCCTGGAAAATACCTTACAAGGATAGAAAAGCGGAAGATTCCAAATTCTGGGAATTCTCAACCCTTTTCCAAGAAAAACCATGAACATGAATATTTCACCCCTACTTAATATAAAATTAAGGAATCAGAATAAAAGGAGAAATTTTGTTAAACTCAGGGTCTCCTCTCACGGGGGCCGACCCATTCCTTCTATAGTGCCTTCTGTCCTATGTCTTAGTAACCTGTGGCACTCTGTCTCCTTGCACCTACTGGCTCTACTCATTTACTCCCTTGACTTGGTACCCATAACCCATCACCAGTACTGAGAACCAAGAACCAGAGAACACAGGGACTTGACATCTGGTCCCCACACCTAACAATCTGAGTTCAAAATCAGATATTCTATTTTGTTTCCTTTATTCTAATGTGACTCTGAAAGTGAAATAAGGCATATCAGTGATTGATATCCAGAATTCCCTAGTTGTAAGACAAACAAAAAAAAAATGATAGAAACAACAAAGTCAGGATTATCTCTGATAAGAAGGAAAAATGAGAAAAAATCTGGGAAAGAAAATAGGGGTATTCAACAGCATCTATGATATTTAATTTATCAGGAAAAATGTTAAATCAACTATGACAAAATGTTAAGATTTGAGTAACACTGATACCCATTATATTTCCTCTACTTTTTTTTACTTAAAATCCTTTTATAATAATATAAGTATGCTATTGATTTCTCAAGGTTCATACAAGGTATATTCATGATATAGAGGTGTGGGTGATATTTGGCCTAGATTGTTATATAGCATAATTATAGATAAAGGGGGGTGATTTAGATCTTGGATTAATTAGCAGCCTGTGAGTTTGGGATCTATCTTCTCTAGAGACCTTTAGATCCTTTGAAAACAATATGACCTAGAGGAAGACAGATACACCACTATAATGTTCAACACCAATCTTACAGCTGGGCATGGTAGCTCACACCTGTAATCCTAGCACTGTGAGAGGCCAAAGCAGGAGCACTTCAGCTCGGGAGTTCAAGACCAGCCTGAGCAAGACCTCAACCTGTCTCTACTAAAAATCAAAAAATTAGCCATGCATTGATGATGGTGCATTTAATCCCAGCTACTTGGGAGGCTGAGGCATCTAGATCATTTGAACCCAGGAGTTTGAGGTTGCGGTGAGGTTACTCTGAGCTAGGCTAATACCACAACACTCTAGCCTGAGCTATAGATTGAGAATCTACCTCAAACCCCCCCCAAAAAACAATACAAAAATAAATGCCATTCTCACAGAGGAGGAATTTGCAAGTGAGTTTCTGTTTTGTTGTTGAAAAACCTTCCTATTGGCACATGAGATATCTGGAAACTCTCTAGAAATTGAAATGTGGTTCATGCAAGAATTTGGGATGCTTATACATGACAAATAATCACTAGGTTTATCTATTACATGTGTAATGGTAAGAACTATGTCTTCTCTATCTTTATACTCTATACAAATGCTACCTTGGACATGACAGATCATTTATCCATAGATACTAATCACTTAGATGAAACAGGATATGTTTTGGATTTTCACCTTATTATGAAAATAACAAAAGCTATCATTTGTTAAGCAACTACTATGTGCTGGGCACCATGCCAATGACTTTATTTGCGTTATCACCAAGGGACATAGGAAAACTGCAGGGAAGGTATTGCTTATCCCATTAAACAGGTAAAGGAAGCAGATAATTTTTTCATTCATCAATTTTTTATTGAGTACCAACTCTTTGTCAAGCACTGTTTCCAGCAATAGAGATCCAGCTGAAATTTCTGCCCTGGAAAAGTTTATATTCTTCTGGGGATTGACATGGAATGGGCCAACAAACAAGCAAACATATAGTAATGCAGATTGTATAAGCATAATGGATTACGTATAGTAACGCAGATAGCAATACTATAGTTTGCTTGTTTGTTGACCCAAACACAGAGTAGACACAGAGGAGAAAACAAAGTATGAAAGGAAAGGACTGATGAGGATTTAAATGGGTGTTTTAAATAGGCTGATTGGGAAGGTTCTTTGGCAAGGCAGCATTTGGGCAAAGATAGAAGCAAGGGAAAAGGGTGAACTGTGTGGCCCTTTGTAAGAAACATGTCCTGAATGGCGGAACAGCAGGTAAATGCCACAGGAAAATACTTTGTGTGTCCAAGAATAGCAAGGAAGGCAATGTGGTTGGACTGAAATAAATAAGGGAAAGAAAAATAACACATGGGGCCAAAGAAAAGCAAGGATTCCAGATCACAGAGCATTACAAGGGATTCAGGGTCCATTGGATTTTATTTTGCACTTGAGCAAAACGTCTGCTCATTAGCCATCCCTTTTCCGGACTCCAAGATCCTGGATTTTCTCCCATGTCAAATTGGTAGGTCTAGTGGAGGGTAAACAGATAGCAAAGAAGTGACTTAGGACAGATAGCAGGAACCGAGGTGTAAGCAGGAATCAAATTGCAGCTGAGGGCTGTTCCTGATGGGAACATACACAGTAAGGAGCTCCCAGTGACCTCTAACTGACCCTGGGGCTCATTACCATTTAATTAGTAAAGCAGTGGTGAAGTTTTCATGAAGCACAGCATATGCAATAAGGAAAATGAAATATAACCTAACCTGGTATGTAACCTTTTGTATAAACTCAACCTATCAATCACCCCAAAGGTGAGAAACAGCAACCAATCCTGCCGGTAGAAAGTGAGGGAGTAAATTAGTGAGGGAGTAAAAGAAAGCGTGTGGTCAAACTTGGGGAGGAGGAATGCTCTTTCTCAACTCAGAAAATGACCTGTCTCTCCTTCTGAGATGTACTCTTCAATATATGTGTGTTTGATTGTTTTGTATCTGTGATCACTCCATCTTCAGCTTGACTAAGTACCAGCATTCATTCCTGACCCTGGGAACCAGGGAACCAGGGAACCAAGAAACATTCAGACTTAACAAAATAGCCATACACTTCTGAAAAGGCTGGGTGCCTCATTAGCTCCAGGGACTGGATTTTCAATTTAGGTAAATCTAAGCCAATGATTCTCCCCCATCTGCTTACCCAATAACTGGGACCTTTTAAAAATACAAATAACCATAAACCACTTTCAGATATTCTGATTTAATTGGTTTGTAGTTGTGGGGAGTTTTGTTTGCTTTGTTTTGTTTTTTTAAATTGCCAAGGTAATTTGTCTGCAGGCAGAGTTAAGAACCACTGACCTAAACCTGTTATGGAAATTCATTTCTCTTACAAGTACTTTAGGAATGGCCATGAAACACAACTTTTTTCTAACAAGATATGAGGAATCATTTTCTGGAGCATTCTTCAGGAAGGCATTCTTTCCAGTGAAGGAGACTCAATTGAGGGTCAGGTTCTTTTCTGCCTGTAGATAAAGTTATGTGAGGATTTGAGACCTGTAACTAATACAGCTATCTTCTAATCATGAGGAGAGTATCCAGCACATAGAAGATGGCACAGGAAAGAGACTGAGAATATCTGACTTAATAATACCTTCCGTGACAGAAGAGACAGGCAGGGGGAAAGTGAGAGAAGCAAGAAGAGAAAGGGGTGTTGGAGGAAGAGATGAAGGCGGGAAGAGAGGTGTGCTAGGCATGCAGGAGATCCTGTGTCCACCCACCCACCTGTGCCCAGGACTGCATCAACTCACCCACCAGTACGCAGTTGGTGCTGCACCCTGAGAATGATCAGGGTACCCAGCTGTCCTCCTGCTATGGGCACCCGGTGGGGTAGCCCATGCCTACGTGCATCCCAGGTGTAGGGGGCCACCTTCTCTGCCTCTGACTGCTGCTGATAGCTCACTGATGAGTGTGCGGATCCACATAGATGGAGCAAGGGAGAGCACCAGGGCTGGCTAGCAGGTTAACTTGATGAACTCTCATGGGTCCTGAAGAGGATTTTCATCACTCAGGGATCTCTGTGATTGCATCTCCACCCACACTGGCCTGAGTGGGACTGACCAAGTCTTCATCTAGATTTCCACCATTTCATCTCTTTCCTCTCACATTTTGCTGTAAGCATAAAGAAAAATTCGGGAGCGGGAGGGCAGAGACAAGAGGGCCAACTGGAGCCAGCTTTCCCCAGAGGCTCCCGACTAGAAGGAGAGTTAAAAGACAGAAGTTTAGCAAGAAAGCTGATGGTTCGGATCTGAGCCAAGAGAGAAGGTTGAAGAAGGCACATCAACCCTGCTGAAGTGAGCTGTGACCCCAAGGATACAAACAAAAGGTACAAAATCTATTGCCAAGTGTTATTC
>CAUYON010025032.1:0-57263 GCA_963573935.1 Arctocebus calabarensis | reverse complement strand
GGCCATTTTTTGGTTGCAGCCGTCATTGTGGTTTGGCGGGCCCGGGCTGGATTCAAACCCGCCAGCTCAGGTGTATGTGGCTAGAGCCTTAGCCCGTTGAGCCACAGGCACCGAGCCTTTAATTCACTTTTTTTCTACCTTTACCCCTACGCTTGCCAGGGTGCCTTATCACTGCAAAAATTTCCATTATTTCCCCAGTGTTTGAGATAAAAACCAAAACTTATCCTTGATTCTTCCTGTCTCTACCTTTGATACACAGCCAGATTGTCCTGTTTCTCATTTCCATGACCACTTTCTCTATGAGAACACTGCAATGCCCTAGTCTTTGTTTATTCTTTTTATTGTCACAGCTCCTGTGCTCTCCCTTACCTGAATTCATGATTTACTCTTGTCCTGGATGAGAGGATCTCCATTCACACACAAGCCTGGAATACCTTCTCTAAGTTTGTTTGTTTGTTTTCAGTTTTTTGGCCCGGGCTGGGTTTGAACCCACTACCTCCGGTATATGGGGCCGGTGCCCTACTCCTTGAGCCAGAGGCACTGCCCATACCTTCTCTAAGTTTCTAAATGGGCCTGTCTCAACCCAGACTGCACAGAGAATGATTTGGGGAATGTTTAAAAATTATTGGTGCCTAGGGTCCACTCCCAGCAATTGATTCAACTGATCTGAGGATCCAGGAATGGGAGTTTGGAGGGCTGTAGAAGTGCCTGAGGTGATTCTAGCTGATATATAGCCAGTGAGAGAGCAACCTCTGCTTGGTGGTGATTCCCAGGAGGGCAGAAGGACCACTGGATGTGTGGCTGTATTCCATGTTTTAGCACTTGGTTTACTGGACCCAAAACAGATGTTAAAGACTCAACAAAATTCCTACTTGCAGGGGTTCTAACTTTTCTGAGGCCCCCTGTCATAGGTGGGTAACTTCCCTTCATCCTAGTGATTCTGGAGGGGGATACGTGAGTCAATCCTTGGGAAGAAGCTGGCTTGAGAATATGGGCGCAGAGGACAGTAGGCACAAAACCTAAGAAGGGCCAAGGCACTTTAAAGATGAGAAACTTGGACGGCGCCTGTGGCTCAAAGGAGTAGGGCGCTGGCCCCATATGCCAGAGGTGGGTGGGTTCAAACCCAGCCCCAGCCGAAAACTGCAAAAAAAAAAAAAGATAAAAAACTTGGAATCATCACCTTGTTATATGTAGTAACATTGGCAACCAACTCTGCCCAACTGTGTCCCATCCGCGGATGAGAGTACACAAATGATAAACCATTTTTCTGCACTCTGGCAAAGGTAACGGACCTGATTCTCAGAGACCAGACAACCCCCTCCACCACAACCCCGTCCACCACGGCTTGACCCGCACAGGCAGCACTGCCCCTTGGCAGCCCGTTCCACTCTCGACAGCGCGCACGGCTGCTACTCACGCGCGCACTGCAGGCCCTTACGTACGATGCCCCAGATGAAGTCGCCGCAGAGGTCACACCACGTGTGCGTGGCAGGCCCCGCGGGCTGGAAGCAGTGGCCGCGGCCAGGGGCCCGTTGCTGTGCGGAGTTGCGCGCGGTGCCCGGTGCAATTCGCAGCGCATTGGCACGCTCCAGCCGGGTGCGGCTCGGGCCGGCGCGACCGGCGGGTGCCAGCTCCCGCAGCTCAATGAGCTCAGGATCCGTCGACATGGCCCGATTGGGCCGGGGCTTGGGCTGGTTCTGAGAGCTAAAACTAGCTGGAGGCGGGCGGGGCCGCCGGGCGGGCCTGACTTCAGCACCGCCCCTAGAACCTCTTCTGGGCGGCTGGAAAGAGCTGAGGGAGCGGCGCAATGGAAACCTGGGTGCGTGGACTGTGAGGGCCCGAAGGCAGAGCCGGGCCGGTTTAGGGGCGCTCTCCCAGAGCCCCTCCCCTGTTTTTCCCTCCCTCTTTCATCCTCTCCCCACCCCCCGACTATGGCGGCGACGGTGAACGCAAGGCGCCACACGGAGACATCGGTGTTTCTGAAGCTAGCTTTACTGTGCTAGAGGAAGAGGGTCCCCACATCCGGCCCTGGCCATCCTGCCACAATTTTCTGAGTCAGCTTCTACCTAGCGGACAGGAAGTCAAGAACCTTAGCTTGGGGAGGTAGGAGGGGGATGGGCTAGCAGTTTCTACTCGTAGCTCTGCTCACCACCAGGGAGACTGAGACACTGGCAGAGGCCAGACTGAGATCCTGAGGTTCAGGGGGGGCATTCTGGGTGGGTGGTTGGCTCTCAGCAAACGCAGCTCTCATTTGGCTCTGTCACCCTGGGCTGCCAGGACACAAGCCTTTCCATGTTTCTCCCAATGCTTGACTTGGCACTGTCTGCAGGCAAGTGGGTTGGTGAGAATAGCAGTGCATGTAGGAGATCTGGAATGGGGTTTAGGGGCTCTGGATTGGGGTTTAGGGGATCTGGGCTGGAGTTTAGGGTCCCAGGTCCTAGGGTGTGCTCACCTGCAGCAGTACCACTCATTCTGGCATTGAGAGCAGCGCTTAGAGGCTTCTGCACTACAGTAAGCACAGCGGGGCCGCTCAGGAGCCACTGCCTCTAGCACATCCAGCCTGTAGGTCTCAGCCCACCTAGAGGAGGGTCAGGAGGGCCTGACTGAGCCTGGCATGTGGGGCACCCTGCCCACTTCCATGCCTCCTACATCTCATCCACCCCTTCTGTCAGTTTAGCAGGCCTTACCTTCGTGCCTGCAGCCGCAGGTCCTGCTCCGAGGGGCTGAATACATGCCGAAGCTGATGCTTAGCAATAGCCTGCCACTTGCCTCTGTTCTCTTGCTCCAGCCGCTCGCGGATTTCTGGGATCTAAGGGAGAGAAGTGGGGTGTGGCAGGAAGGAGCTGGCAAAGAGGACAATGGTCCTGAGCAACTAACCATCCAGTGCCTACCTGTTCTAACACCAGGTCCTTCTTAGGGGGCTGGGTTTCAGCGAGGGACAAGTGAGCCAGGAAACCCTGCAGGTCTGCCAGGTTGGGCAGCTGGTCAAGTAGTGTGTCTGTGAGGAAGGCCCGAAGCTACAAGGATGTCCAGTTATGGCAGGTGTGAGTCAGGTACTGACCAGAGGGGCAAGGAACAGGGAGGTCTGGGATGGGCTGAAGGTGTCTGTGGGGCCCATGTCTCATTAGCTGCTGTGTTGCCTGAGGCCCAAGGACTCGAAAGAGGACTGGGACTGAGGTGGGTGGTCAAACATAAGCAGCCATTGGTTCGGCATCTGTAGCACAGTGGTTACAGTGCCAGCCACATACGCTGAGGGTGGCAGGTTTGAACCTGGCCTTGGCCAGCTAAACAATGACAACTGCAACAAAAAATAGCCGGGCATTGTGGCAGGCGCCTGTGGTCCCGGCTACTTGAGAGGCTGAGGCAAGAGAATCGCTTAAGCCCAAGAATTTGAGGTTGCTGTGAGCTGTGATGCTATAGCACTCTATCAAAGGTGACGTAATGAGACTCCATCCTCGCCCCCCCCCAAATAAAAGATAAGCAGCTCAGATGCAGTGGGAGTGGGATGGAGGTGAGGCAGCAGTGGGGCTGTAGGGACTGGTGTGAAGGTCATTCCCTACCTTGAGTAGTTGTCCCTTGGCAAAGCTGGTAAGGCAATATCGGGCCTGAGCCCCAGGGCTTAGCAGCAGGTTGTACAGGGTGATCCACACTTGCCCATCCAACTTGCCCAGCTTTTGCTGCTCTGAGGGGGCCACTGTCTGCCAACGGCCACCCTCAAATTGCTGCAGCTTGCCTGGGGGGAGGAAGCAGCACATTGGGCACAGACATTTCATTCTCTTTGAGTGAGCCAGCTATGTCATCTAGGGGAGAACCTGGGCACAGCACTTGCCCAGGCTGTGTGCTGCTAACCGCAGAGCAGGGTGAGTACTCAGTAGTGAACACTTAGGCCTTGCCTGCTATGGAGCCCAGGTCTTGGCCCACCTTGGGTGAGGCATCCTGGTATTCTCTGAGGGCTAAGGGATGGGGTTTGTCTGCCTGTGTGTCATCTGCCCACCATGATCAATCTTGGAAGCAGTGGGCTGGGACTTAGATGTGTAGGGGAGGACCTTACCTCCTTCCCTTCGGCTCCAGGGACTGTGCTCCAGCAGTTCCACCAGAAGACAGGGCAGGTTGTGGGTGCTGAGCATGCGGCTCAAAGTGCTCAGGGGAAGGCTAGGGGCCAGGGTGCCAGGAGGCAGGTGAGCAGAAGCAGGCTACAGGCCCAGTTTTCCAGCCCTCCACTGTAGGCCCTGCACCCAGTCAGGCTGCCCACCTGTCCACACAGTCTGTAATGTAGCGCAGTACTGAGAGGGCCTTCAGAGCAATCTCAAATTCCATCAGCTCTGCCTGCTTCTGCAGCTCCTAGGACACACATTAGTTAAGTTGGGCTACCCCCAGCCTGCACAGGCTGTGGAGAACCTGGATCTAGTCCTTGCCAACCCCAGGGAATCTCAACCCACCTGCATGGGGGTGCTGTCCTCGGACCCCTCATCCTCATGAAGGCTACCATGGCCACTCCGGGCCACCAGCAGAGTCAGCTTGCGGTGGCAGTAGTCCACAAGGTCCAAGATTGTGTCTTCTGCTGACTCACACACCTCCTGGTAGTAGGGGGAAGGAAAACTTTCTGTCCCTTGTTTTCACAGATTTTTTAAATTTTTTTTTGAGACAGAGTCTCACTTTGTCGCCCTTGGTAGAGTACCATGGCGTCACAGCTCACAGCAGCCTCAAACTCTTAGGCTTAAGTGATTCTCTTGCCTCAGCCTCCCAAGTAGCTGGGACTATAGGTACCTCGTCAGAATACCCAGCTATTTTTTTGTTGAAGTTGTTATTGTTGTTTAGCAGGCCCAGGCCAGGTTCAAACCTGCCAGCCCTGGTGTATGTGGCCAGTGCCCTAGCCACCGAGCTATGGGCACTGAGCCCTCACACAAATTCAACCTCCCTTTCTGTTAGGCTATGACCTGGAGCAGTAGCTCATAGGCAGGGACAGTGCCTCACCTTGTGGAAGAACACTGTTTCCAAGAGGTTGATGATGGAGGCCTCATGGTGGACCTGTCAAACAAGGATGAGAGGGCCTGAGGCTGCTAAAGAAGGGACAGGGGCCATTAGCTACCTTCCCCAGTTCAGGGCCCTCTGGAGGGGCAGGAGGAAGTCTGAGCCAGGGGCCCAGCTCACCACCATGTATATGGGGAAAGTATTCTGGGGCTTGAAGTCCTCCAGTCTGCATAACACAGGGAACACCTTCTGCTTCCACATCTCCACTGCAATCAGCTCTTCCACAAGTGTTGGAATCTTTGACAGGTGGGGGAGAAGACAGGCATGAGTTGAGCTTGTCTTAGCCTGGCAACTCTTCTATCCTTGGTGTGGCTCAGCCCAGCTCTCCTCAAACTCCCCTTGGGCCCCTAGACTCTCCTAGATCCCAAAAGTTCCTTGTTTGACTTTCCTTCACCTTAGACTTTCATTTCCAGCTGCTCTCAACATCTCTGTGGGGATATACCACATGCCTCTGGTGACTGACCCCACCCTGTGCCCAGACTGCCTTGCACTCCCTGCACCCTTATCTTCACTCTCTTCCCCTCCCTCATCCAGGTATCCCTATAAGGGCCAGTCCCTCTGTTTTTTTTTAGTCCCTCTGTTAAGGCTCTCCCTCTTGTCCCTGTCCTTTGGCCCTCCAAGACTCTCGTAGATCTTGGCCTTACCCTTACTCAGGGCTCTTCATAGTGCTCTGTTCTTACCTCATCCCTTAGTGGTGAGCTCCCCTCTTTTCTTGCAGGGGAAACTTTTCATCAAGTGTTATCTCAAGGTTTGTTTTTTTTTTTGAGACAGTCTCACTATGTCACCCTTGGTGGAATGCTGTGGCATCCCAGCTCACAGCAACCTCAAACTCTTGGGTTTAAACAATTCTCTTGTTAGCCTCAGCCTCCCAAGTAGCTGGGACTACCTGGCGCCCGCCACAATGCCCGGCTATTTTTTTGTTGCAGTTTGGCCAGTGCCGGGTTTGAACCTGCCACCCTTGGTATATGGGGCTGGTGCCCTACTCACTGAGCGAGAGGCGCCGCCCCCAGCTATTTTTTTGTTGCAGTTGTCATCATTTAGCAGGCCCCGCTGGGTTCGAACCCACCTACCTCGGTTTATGTGGCTGGCACCCTTACCCATTAAGCTGCGGGCGCTGCCATATCTCAGGTTTTTACTGATCCCACTCCCTGAACCATGCTCCAGCCAGGTTATCTCCCTGGTTTCTATTAATAACTCCCCCTCTCATGCTAGAAAGAATGCCCCTTTCTTTGCCAAAGTCCCACTCCCACTTCACTAGGGGCTCCCTCTGGCCTTATAGTTAATTTAGGGATGCCTTTGGCATTTGGGCTTTCCTGAAACTTAGGCTGCAAGGATCCATGCCTATTTCTCTAATTGACTTTTGTCCTGTGCCAGCCCTGGTGTATCAGGCTCCTGTCTAATAGGAGTACAAAATGAAGTATGTAACAGTCTTCTTTCCCCTTTAGCGAGAACAGGTATACCAGGCCAGAGGGAAGAACACACACCTAGGGTGAACCTGAGGATTTGAGTGGGTGAGTTCAGAGGAGGAAGGTAGGAACCCTACGCCTGACCTAGTAGTACCTTCCCATGGGTGACCAGCAGCTCCTGAATGGGCTCCCCCTGGCTGATTGTGGCATCAAGGATGGCTTGCATGTTCAGCTTCTCCAGGTTCTCGTGCTGCTGATTCCACCTGTCCCAGAGGGTGTGTAGGTGTATTTGGGTGCACATGTGTGCGTTAGTAGTAAGGATAGGGACTGAAGAATCCCATTATTGAAGTATAATAATGGATCCTGAGGGCCTGAGAGCCATACCCCTATATCAGAGAGCTTTGCCTCCCCACTTGGGGGCTCTTCCACACTGGGTAACCCCTCCTTCCAAGGAAGGCCCAAGCTTCCCCAGTCAAGGACAATGACCCTGTGACAATGTCTGACCCAGGTGCCTCACCCTTCGGAGCCCATCTCTCTTAACGGGAAGCTACGTAGACCCCGCACCAACACGTCAGCTTCCCCGGGAAGTAGCAGCTCCAGGTCGCCCATGTCTGGGCTAGTGTGCAGTTGACCTCAAGCAGCAGCCAGGGTAGGGCTGCAGACACACTCGGAGACGACCAACTCCGGCTGGGCTGACGTCTGGTACAGGACGGTTGTGGGACGGTTGGAGTTGTGTGGGTTTTCATCGCCATGGAAACGGGGTAGCCAGCGCGCCTGCGCAGTGCCCCGCCCCTGCCCTTGCCGGCAGCTAGCTCAGGCTCCTGACAGGTTTCCAAGCTGCAAATAACAATTTTGTTTGGATTTCCAGATCATTCTCTTTTACAACAGGCTAGGGCCCACGAGTCTATCCTGAGTTCCAGACCCCGGTGGCCTAGATTTTCTCCTTGGATGTCAAGTGGGCAAAGGGATTGGAGTAACCTTGAACTTCACTAGCTCCTCGGGCAGCTGAGTCTTCTTGGCCCACTCGGTGCTCTTCAGCGTGGCTTCCTAGTTCCCACGTTTCCAGTAGTTGGCTGTACTCCGGAAACACTACCCAGAATTCACAACTTCTATCTGAATCCATACTGCATTACTTCTCCTGGGGTAACTGCAGTGGCCTTTCACTGGACCCACTTCCCCTCTTGTCCCTAAGGAGCAGCCAGGAATCTCAAAGGTGTAGCTAACACATTATTGCTTCCTTGTAAGAGAGGGACTCTGGCTACCTCTAGCCTTCAAAATTCTAGTTCAGAAGCTGCAGCCCCGCAGCTCTGCAAGATCTACTTTTTGCCCTTGCAAAAAACTTTGGGATTTCAATTCCTTGGCTTTCTCCCCCTTGCCAACCCTATAAGTCTCCCTTTGGTTTATCATACATCCCAAAGAACATCTTGCCTCAGTCTTTTGAATTTACATACTCGCCTGGAATACTTTTTCCTTCTAGGCTCAGTTTATGGCATCTCAATGAGGCCTTTCTTGGTCATCTAATCCAGAGTCCTGTTCCCATTGAACATTTTTTTTTTTTGAGACAGAGCCTCAATTTGTTGTCCGTGGTAGAGTGCTGTGGCGTTATAGCTTGTAGTGATCCTCTTGCTTCAGCCTCCCAAGTAGCTGGGGACTACAGGTGCCCAACACAACACTCAGCTATTTTTACAGATGAGGTCTTGCTCTAGCTCAGGCTGGTTTTGAACTCCTGAGCTCAGCCAAGCTGTATGCCTTGGCCTCCCAGAGTGCTAGGATTACAGGCATGAGCCACTGCACCTGGCCTTACTTTTTTTTTTTAAAGAAATAGGATCTCTTAGCTAGGCACGGTGGCTCATGCCTGTGATTCTAGTACACTGGGAAGCTGAGGCAAGAGGACTGCTTGAGGTCAGGAGTTTGAAACGAGCCTGAGCAAAGCCAGGCTTCAAAATTAGAAAAATTAGGCTGGGCACAGTGGCTCACGTCTGTAATCCCAGCACTTGGGAGGCCAAGGCAGGTGGATTGCCTGAGCTCACAAGTTCGAGAACAGCCTGAGCAAGACCAAGACTCTCATCTCTAAAAATAGCTGGGCATTATGGCCGGCATGTATAGCCAGCTGCTTGGGAGGCTGAGGCAAGAGAATTGTTTAAGCCCAAGAGTTTGAGGTTGCTGTGAGCTGTGATGCCATGGCACTCTACCAAGGGTGACAAAGCCAGACTGTCTAAAAAAAAAGAAAGAAAAAATTAGGCACGTGTGATGGCATATGTACCTGCAGTCCCAGCTACTTGGAAAACTGAAGTAGGAGGATTGCTTGAGCCGAGGAGCTAAGCTAGCCATGGCACTCTAGTCAGAGCAACAGAATGTGACCATCTCAAATAAAAATGGAGATAGGGTCTCACTTTCACAGGCCTCTCAAATTGCTGGACTCAAACAATTCCCTTGCTTCAGATTCCTGAGCAGCTGAGACTAGAGGTGCATGCCACCACACCTGGCTAATTTTTCAAATTTTTTTTTTTTGAGAGATGGGGGTGCTATGCATCCTTGCTATGTTGTTATGACTGGTCTCAAACTCCTCAAGTGATCCTCCTGCCTCATTCTCCCCAAATGCTGGGATTACAGGTGTAAGCCACCATACATGGCCCCAAATCACTTTTCTTTATTACGTCTGTTTCTTTTTTTGGAAATAGGGTCTCATTATGTTGCTCTCGGTAGAGTGCTGTGGCATCACAGCTCACATCAACCTCAAACTCTTGGGCTTGAGCAATTCTCTTTTATTTATTTATTTTGAGACAGAACCTCAAGCTGTCACCCTGGGTAGAGTGCCGTGGCATCACTGTTCACAGCAACCTCAACCTACTAGGCTCAAGCAATTCCCCTGCCTCCACCTCCCAAGTAGCTGGGACTACAGGTGCCCGCCACAACACCTGGCTATTTTTTGGTTGCAGCGGTCATTGTTTGGCAGATCCGGGCTGGATTCAAACCTGCCAGCTCAGGTGCACGTGGCTGGCGCCTTAGCCGCTTGAGTCACAGGTGCCAAGCCTTAAGCAATTCTCTTGCCTCAGTCTCCCAAGTAGCTGGCTACAGGTGCCCGCCACAACGCCCAGCTATTTTTTTTTTTTTTTTTGAGGCAGAGCCTCAAGCTGTCACATTGGATAGAGTGCTGTGGCATCACAGCTCACAGCAACCTCCAATTCCTGGGCTCAAGCGAGTCTCTTGCCTCCGCCTCCCAAGTAGCTGGGACTATAGGCGCCCACCACAACGCCTGGCCATTTTTTTTGGGGGGGGGTTGCAGCTGTCATTGTTGTTTGGCGGGCCCAGGCTGGATTTGAACCCACCAGCTCAGGTGTACATGGCTGGCTCCTTAGCTCTTTGAGCCACAGGCGCCGAGCCAACGCCCAGCTATTTTTAGAGATGGGAGTCTTGCTCTTGCTCAGGCTGTTCTCGAACTCGTGAGTTTAGGCAATCCACCTACCTCGTCCTCCCCAAGTGCTGAGATTACAGATGTGAGTCACTGTGCCTGGCCTGATTTTTCTACTTTTGAGGTCTGGCTTTGCTCAGGCTGGTCTTGAACTCCTGACTTCAAGCAGTCCTCTTCCCTCAGCCTCCCAGGCTGCTAGAATTTATTGTTATTGTTGTCATTGCTGTTTAACAGGCCCTGGCCAGGTTCAAACCCACCAGCCCCCAGTGCATGTGGCCAACACCCTAACCACTGAGCTATGGGTGCTGAGCCCACATCTGTTTTTTGTTGGCTGTTTATTTCAGTTTATAATTAGCAGACACCTTTTCCTGTCCATTGTCAGTCCTGCCCACCATACAATGCTCCAACATGCCAGGCCTGTGGCTATTTTGTTCCCTGTTGGGTGCCCTGTGGCGGCTCAGAGGTAGTACTCAATAAAGGTAGGTTGAAATGGATGACTTTATTTACAGAAGTCAACCTGCAGACAGTATGAACTAGTCTACTGTTTTAGCTCCATGTAGCAGGCAGGGCTTAGCAGGAGGTAGTAGCCACAGCAATGTGCCTATTCAGGCAGCACCAGTCTCACTTCCAGCAGATAACGATGTTGGGGTCGTTTTCAAGTCGCTCATCCAGCTCATGGTAGCTCATGCCTGAATAGGGCAGTGGAAGTGAAGTAAGTCAGTGGCCTTGTCTTGGCCACACTATCCTGATCTCATCCTGATTGCCCTGCCTGTCTCCACCTGTCTTGCAGCAGATCTCATCATAGCTGTGGCAGCCTGTGTAAAGTCGGGCAGGGTGACTCCACTCCTCTCGAGACACCCGCACAGGATACTTCTGTAGTCGCCGAATGAGGTTCTTCATAAGCCCAAACTGGATCAACTTCCTAGGGTAAGGGTTGGGTGAGAGAGGGGTGATGCCCTAGCCAGGCCTCTTCAAAGGCAGGTCAGCCCTTTTCTACAGTCTCCTCTTCAATTTTGTCTCAGTAGCTAGTCTGGCCTTCAAGCCCACCATCTCTATGAAACCTCCCTAGACTGATAGTGCCATGTGAATATGTTTAGAATCATCCCCCTCTCTCCCACCCACCCCCACTTCCTCTCTGATCCAGGGCTCCTGGCAGACGTAGAAAGTCTACCTTCTCTTGGGTAATCCCTTCATGCCACAGGAATTCCCTTCTGACCGTTCATCGACGTGCTGCAATTGCTGGGGGTGGCGGCCAATGAGGTCTCGCACAGTAGTGCCAGGACTCAGACTGCAGTACAGCTGGAACACATCCCGGAGACTGGCCCTCTTGTGCCCTGTGGGTGCCAGGGTTCAACTTGCCAGGTGGCCCTGCCCTCCCCAAGATGGCCTTCCCCCAGAGTCTGCTACTACCTTGCTTGGTCACATAGGATAGACACGCCTCCTGCAGGGACTTGTCGTCTACCAGGTCCTGGACCTTGGGTGTCGGGCAGTACACATTGGAGTACTAGAGAGTAGTAGAAGGCACAAGGGCCTGAGTGAGGGGCTTGGGAACTGACACAGCCCTGGTCTGGCCCACCCACATGGTCTACTCTTCATTTAATTACACCATACCCAAAACTCACCTACCTGGAGAATGGACACCAGTGTCACAACGCCATAGTACCTGGGAGAGATAGCTATGCTCAGCTTCTGAGGACCAAGCCTTCCCAGTTGCCATATTCAGGGCCCCTGGGCTCTTTTCTGGCTTGTAACCTTGTTCTATGTATGAGTTTATTTCCACTCACAGCAGGTTCTGGATAGCAATGCGCACCAGGTTGAGCTCCACATCTGCTTCAGCTGAGATCTTCTGGACATGACGGAAACCATCAATGTAGGGCAGGATCTGGGCAAAGTAGGGGAGAGTCAGAGGAAACAGGGTGAGGCCAGAGCTCTGACCAGTGACCAGTCACATCCCAGGTGATGCTCAGGGAGGGATGGCACACCTGTTGTGTAGTGAGGTCCCACTGTGAGTTGAGGAAGTCCTCCTTGTCCTTTGTGAAAACAGGTACATCATACTCCTGGGCCACAGGGGGGTCTGGACGCTGCTCAATCACCTTCAAGTGGATGGTGTTGGACTCATCTGCAGGGGCCCCACCCATATCCTCAGTACCACCTTTTCCAAGAGGCTCCTGGTTACCATCCAGGCCTCCCAGCATCCCTGAGGCAGTCAGGTAGCTCTGGGAAGGGTCAATCTTCCTTTTTTTTTTGAGACAGAGTGTCACTATATTGCTCTTGGTAGAGTGCCGTGGTGTCACAGCTCATAGCAACCGCAAACTCTTGGTCTTAAGTGATTCTCTTGCCTCAGCCTCCCAAGTAGCTGGGACTACAGGTGCCTGCCACAATGCCCAGCCATTTTTTGGTTGCAGCTGTCATTTTTGTTTAGCTGGCCGGGGCCATGTTTGAACTCGCCAACCTGGATGTATGTGGTCCGTGCCCTACCCACTGAGTTACAGGTGCCACCCTCAATATTCCTCTTTTATGGAGTGAGAAATTTCGAGGGGAAGGAGCAGAGCTGGAGAGCTCCACTTGCTCTCCTATTTTCATCATGCACTGGACCCTGGACATTTTCACCTCAGTTCATGGCTATTTCCTGACCACCAGTTCATTCATGATTCTTGTTCTTCTCCCTTACTTTCCCCTACCATTCTTCCATCCCTCCTCTACCCCTTTGCTGTCCTTGCAGGAGCTGGGCCATACCAATGGGGAGAGTGCACCGGCCTGAGGCATTTAACTCTTCCAGCAAGATGGTCATGATGGGCACCAACTTCTGTTTGCTCTCCTCCGTGGACACGAAGCTACTCTCTAGCTGGATAGAGTACAGACAGCATTGTGGGTACATCCTAAGATCTCTGCTGGCTGGCTGCTTTGTCTGGGTCCTGAGATAGCTAAGAGGGTCCCCATTCTGAGGGGGTCTAGAGTCATGGGAAGACTTTCCCCAACTTTGCCTGCCCATACACCCAAGCCCATAACATCACAAACCTCCAGTGTGGTCAGGTAGCCAGCCAGCTTTTTAACAATGGGCTCAAGGGCACAGGTCTTGGCCTGGGCATCACACACGAAGCCCAGATTGAAGAGGAGGGCATTTCGGCTGTACTTCTTATGTTCAATGCACACGGGGCAGCCAATCAGCTTCTTTTCCATGGCTGTGCTGGATGGGTGGAAGAGTTAGGCCTGCCCCCAAGCCTGTCCCCTCCTCCTGGGAATCCCTCCCACCCCCAGCTAGGGCCTCACACAGTGATGAGCTTGTTTTGCAGCTCTGGCTTGGTGATGATGTACACTTGAACAGTGTCAAACAGCTCCCGGGAAATGAAGTCTTCAGGGACCTGAGGAGGGGAGTATCAACAGGCTCTTAAGTGGATATGGGTACTGGGTGTACTACAAACAAAGGTGCCTTCCTCACCCCAGTCCCAAGCCCTGTTCTCCAGTGTTTCTTTCTCTGCCATCTACTCAAGCCTACTACTACTTTATGTTTCCAAACACACGCTGTGTTTTCAACTGCTTCCTACCTTTTGCATATGCTTCTCCCTTTATCTGGAGCATTCTCTCCTCCCTCACCTAACTTCTATGCATCATTTAGGTCATAATCCAGGGATACTTATGGGTCACTCACCTCACCTTTTATGGGACACAGCACCCTCCCCGGCCTCCCATAGGTTGATTTCCCAACAACAGTACCAATGTGCCCTATGTCTTCCCCGCCACGCCAGGTGCAGGGGGCATGGGTCTGAGTATCTTCACGGCTCGCGGTTGTAGGCGAATGAAGGAGTGGCGTCCCCGAGTGCAGCAAGGGGATCTACCGCCGCCAGGCAGCCAGTTGAGCTCCCGAGCACGCCCCTCTCCCAGCCCAATCCCGCAAGCTCGGTGGCACCTGATAGGTGATCTTGGGTCCCAGCGTGGGATGGAACTCGCTGAAGAATATGCATTCTATGCGGCAGCCGCTGCCCATGATTCTAGCAGGCCTGGGTCGGTAGCTCTTCGTTCCTGGCGCGTGGAGACTCCCCAACTCCTGGAAACACCTGACCAAGATAGTCCGGAGGCCAGGGACCTAGGGTCGCGCAGCTTTAAGCTTGCACACACTAGCAAACCCGTCTCTTCAACAGCGCCTGCGCAGCGCGACTCAGAGGCGTGGCTGGCTGCAGGGGCTCGTCCAAGGAGTCCTGACGTCGCACCCGGAAGTGAAGTGCCTCCGCGACGGAGTGGCGGTGCGTTGGCAGGTCCCCGGATATCCAGGTTTCTTCGGAGGGAACCACTGCATCAGATCGGCGCTGCGGGTGAGGCAGCTCCCTAGCGTGGAGGGGTAGCAGGCCAACTGCACTTGGGGAGGCTGTGCGCGAAGGGATTCACGCTTTACCAGTACCAGAGCTGGGACCTACAATCGCCATCGTGTTCCACGCCCTCCTAGGTGGCGCTCCCGTCGGCAGCGGCGTGGTGCACGGTGGGATTTGTAGTCTTACATGGCCTTGCGCGTCCTACCTGGAAGGTGGACCAGCGAGTGGTACCGGTTCACGTAAGAGCACTTGCTGACAGGCCGCCGGTTCTCGACTGGCATTTTGTGACTACTAATGGTGCTGATCTTGGTACTGTGACTACCATAACTTCTTGGAAGAGGGTGGCACTCCTGTCCTGCAACCTTTTTTCCAGTGAGAGGAGTGGACAGTGGCCACCCGAGACCTTTGCCTACGCTAGTATGCTTTCAGGCTACAGCCACCGGCCCAGCTGAACATGGCACTTTCTGCAGAGACTGAGTCACACATCTACCGAGCTCTGCGCACTGCCTCTGGGGCTGCCGCCCACTTTGTGGCCCTAGGCTTTACCATCTTTGTGGCTGTGTGTGCCTGGCCTGGCTCCAGTAAGTAGAATTCACTGTTGGCTTCTGGCAAGGGGGGGTCAGTTTTACTGGGGAGCAAGGGCAGTAGGAAGCCTTGGGCCTGACTCCTGGGAACAGGCCTTCCTGGCTGAGGGATATTCTATGCTGGAGGGATGAATGGGTGGAGCAGTTGGGTGGCTCTTCCAGCCTGGCCAGGTCCCTCAGAGTACTTGGTTTTTCTTTCCTTGCCTGGATGCTTTATTTGGCTGTCTCTTGGTTGGTTCTATGGCAGACAGGATGGTTGCCAGAGCTTGGCCTCTGACCCAGGAAGGGGCCAGGAAGAACAGATAGGTGTGGGGTCAGCTTGTTGCAGCAAGAGATGGCTTACACTGTGGCAGCACCTCCTTGGGTGATGGGTTGCTGGTATCCCTTTCTTCTTGCCTCAGCCCCATGAGGCCTCCTCTTCTCATTCTAGGCCTGTTCTCCTGGCACCCTGTGCTTATGTCTTTGGCTGTAAGTAGTGGGCCTGGGCAACTCTTAAGGGTGGGAGCATTGGCATGGGTGGGAGCATTGGCAGCCTCTAATCCTCATTGACAGTATTCTTTTGGAGGAGTTGCATAGCTTCAACTCCTGCCTGTGATGTATATCTGAGACTTAAACACAGAGAATTCCAGACCCAGGACAAATGCATAATTGTCTAAGCACAAAATGAGGCTTTACCTACCTCTATCCATTAAGCTGAGGATTGCACCTCTGTTTTGCTATACCTTAATTTACAGTGATGCACTTAATTTTCCCATATGGCCAGCTTGTGCCAAGAAATTGTATCCAGCCTCATGACAGGGAAACAAAGCTTGTGAATTATTTACGGCTGCTATGGTTTAAACCTCCCTGTTTACTGGGTAACTTGGAAGAGATGACATTTCAGAAAGCACCTAGGAAGAAGTGTGGAGAAACACCTCTGTTTACTCAGGGCAAATGTACTGTACCAGATGGGGTTTTCCATCTCACCCACCAAATGAATAGTCTTGTCAATGGGGACATAATGAAAAAGGGGAATCAGCTCAGATTCACTGATAGCTTAGAAAGTCACCTAGAGCCCTTTTCTCTTTTGCTGTAATAGCACACCCTCACTTGAGTTTCCCATCCTGTCTCCTCAGTTCTCCTTCCTGATGACCGAGGCACTACTGGTGTTCTCTCCTGAGAGTTCACTGCTGCGCTCCCTCTCACGGAAGGGCCGAGCACGCTGCCACTGGGTGCTGCAGCTCCTGGCCCTACTGTGTGCACTGCTGGGCCTTGGCCTTGTCATCCTTCACAAAGAGCAGCTTGGCAAAGCCCACCTGGCCACACGGCATGGGCAGGCAGGGCTGCTAGCTGTGCTGTGGGCAGGGCTGCAGTGCTCAGGTGGGATGGGGCTGCTCTACCCCAAGCTGCTGCCCCGATGGCCCCTGGCGAAGCTTAAGTTATACCATGCTACTTCTGGTCTGGTAGGGTACCTGCTAGGTAGTACCAGCCTCTTGTTAGGCATGTGCTCACTCTGGTTCACTGCCACTGTCACTGGTGGGGCCTGGTACCTGGCTGTGCTATGCCCTGTCCTCACCAGCTTGGTCATCATGAACCAGGTGAGCAATGCTTACTTATACCGCAAAAGGATCCAACCATGAGCTTCCAGCCTAGGGGAGGCTTGGATTTGCCCTTTAGTGTAGGAACTGGCATTAAAAACCCCTGGACTCTCTCAGCTGACTCAGACACCTCAGGCACTGGTTCATTCAAGGGTAGGAGGAAACCCATGTGTGGTATTTTTGCATCTTATGCTGGAGTGTCTCCCTTTTCTTTCTCCTGTCTCCATCATCCCGGAACATATGGATCATGTATATGAATGAAGTTTAGGTTGTGAGACTGCTTCCCAGCAATGCAGCTCATACTTGTACTGGAATATCCAGAAATTTCAGGAGAAAAAAATAAAAGACTGAAAAGACCAATGGGAGGAAGCAGCCCAGAGTCAGGGATGGTTTTGTTGATGCCATCAGTATCAGAAAACAGCTGGCCAAGATGGGGACCTTCCTGTTCCTGGTTGCTCAATGAAGGGCTGAAGCTCTCCTAGCACAAATCTCCAGGATCTGGCTGCTGAACCTTCCATGCCACCCAGGGATCTAGCAGGCTCTAGAACTGTACTGGTGAATGGTGCAGCTGTGTGTCCTTCCCATCTCCCAGCTACTCACTATGCTGGAGTCTCTAGACTGTGGTATTCGATAGACACAATGACAGGATGGGAGCAGGGCATGGGTTGTCTCCATAGGTGTCAGACACCAAGCACTCTGTCTTGAAGGTAAACCATGGATACACACAACTCCTTATAACAGAGAGGTCCTCAATCACTAGAGCATCTGGGCAGGGGCAGAGGGCCATCCTGACTGGGGATTAGAGAGGGGATATAAAGGTCTAAGGTAACAGTTCTGCGAAGGTGCTTGGCAGTGGGCATGTAGGGGAAGGGGAGCGGGGGTAATGGGCTTCTTATCCAGCTTGAGTCATCATGGAGTCTGAGCCTTTAAACCCAGAGTAAAGTTCCTGTCTAACTTTGCAGCTAAGTGTGATGAAGGGACTGCACAAGGTGGCCTGACACCCCAGGAGTCATACCTCAAAGAACTGCTTTATTGATACTGCAAGGCTGGGCTTGGCTGCCTGTTTAACTGGTCCTGTAGAAAATACCTGGGAACTGGCTGCTCTGGTCCAGATGCAGTCACAGCCATAGCAGAGGGAAATAAGAAATCCCAACACGAACACAAGTCTTTCTGGGGATGGGCTGGGATGTGTAGTCTTGGATTAGCTGGGCCCCCAGAACATATTTGGCAAATCTTTGCCTTGGCTTAGGGCCTCAGCAACCAGTTTCAGATGTAAGAGCTGTTCCAGGAGCTGTGGCACCAGTGTCCTTTCAGCCATTTGCTTCGGGCTGTCTGCTGACATAAGGTCTACCTCAGATGGGGGCCTGGATTGGCTGATGCCTTCAGGGACCCATGTCTGGCATAGTAGTTGTCTGGAGTTGAAACCAGGTAGCAAAATCCTGGGTAGTGTTGGCGAGAAACAGCAGGCCATGGAATCCCCCAGCAGGCCTTCTCTCTCCTCAGAGTGGCCAGTGCCCTGGAGTATCCTGTGTAGCCTTCCAGAGTGTCAGAGGATGCTTGGGAGAGGAGGTGCTACACTCAATGTGGTCTGGAGTTACAGCTTTGGGGTAGCTGCCTCAAAGGTGATTAGACTGGATTCTGGTGCAGACCCTTTTCCTGGGGGTGTAGGAGCTTTGTCTGAGGGCAGGGGGCTATCCACCTTTGCCCCAGCCTCCTCTTCATCATCATCCATGCTGGGCCAGACAGACTGGTCCTCCACTCTTTTCAGTCGCTCATTGAGGGCCTTCAAGGCCAGTTGCCTGGGGCAAAAGAAGACAGGACAGGTCACTCTACCTGTACCTATCTATAATAGTTGTACCTATCTATAACAGTTTGACTCCTTCCCCATCACTTAGACTTCTCCAGAATCCCATGTTTTCCCTTCTCCCTGCAGGACCTGGGGCTCTCTAGAGATTAGATTAGGATCCCATCTGCCATCAGAATGAGAACTCAAAGGCTACAGAGTCTTTCTTCCATTGCTCAGGCACCTCCAGGCTGAGAAGGCCAGCTAGGTGTCTGTCAGATTGCCTACCAGGCCAGTCACCAGGAAGGGTTCTGGGCAGATAAGTAGAACTGCCAAGTCCCTGGAGATGTGAGCTTCTCTCTGGCACTGGTATCACATCCAAGAAGAGCTTAATTCTTCCTCTCTCATGGTTAGGGGACTGTGTTGAGCATCCTGGCAAGGGTTTATGGGGAAGGCTAGAACTTAGCACTTCCAGAAAGCAGGATCAACTTGGGTCAGCCCTCTCCTCCTGACTCTAATATTTTCCTTCCCAGAAGAATCTCCAAAGCCACCAAGACCCATGTTAGAGCAGGAACTTAGTGGAATCTTTGCAGGAAGAGAAAGAAGGAACAACTGACATTGGTATGGCACAGGCCAGAGTCTACTGGTTCCATACAGTAGACCCTTGGAAGCCCCACTGTGGGGGAAGATGGGAAAGCCCACTAGAAGGTATATACATAAAATGGGACCCTGGCCAACAAGAAGATGGAATGCCCACATTGCCAGGGAATATTTCCATTAGTGGCCACTGTGGGGGGGGGGGGGAATATATTTTATATTTATTTTATTTTTTATATATATTATATATATATATAAAATAAATATATTTTATTTTTTTGAGACAGACTTTTACTTTGTCACCCTGGATAGAGTGCTGGGGCATCATAGCTCACAGCAACCTCAAACTCCTGGCCTCACTTAACTTCTGGAGTAGCATAGCTGGGACTACAGGTGCCTGCCACAATGCCTGGCTATTTTTTTAGACAGGATCTCGCTCTTGTTCAGGCTGCTCTTGAACTCGTGAGCTCGAGCAATCCACCTGCCTTGGCCTACCAGAGTGCTAGAATTATAGGTGTGAGCCAACACACCCAGCACTGTGGGCTCCTGATGCCTTAGCTTCCCTGTGCCACCAATGTTGGGACAGCTTGTGTAGCCAGCCTTTCAGGTTCCAGCAGAGAAACAAAATCACTGTGTCAGGAACATGACAGGAGAGGCACCAAGGACGTGGGCACAGAAAGCTCCAAGCACACTTCCACCATCCTAACAACCTGGCACATGACAAGTTGGTATAGATAGGACAGTCCTTCTCTGCTGCTACCCAGGCTCCTAAAGATACCCTAGCCAGTTCTGTCTAAAGTCTGCCAAGGCCAAGAGATAAGTGTCATGCTAGTCACTTCCTTTCACAAGAGCCAAAGAGACAAAAAGGAAACCCTGTCTCCTTCTACTAGTAGCCCTTTGGAATTGAAGTGGCAAGTAGTTAGATGTCAAACTGACTGGAGATATAACCCCCACCTCCATGTAAGCCAATCATGCTAAGGCTCTGCCAAGAACCCACCTTTTGACTTCCCTGCCTCCCATCCATTTACTTGGGCCTGGTCAAAGGTTTCCTCAATGTCCAGCCAACCTTAACAATCCAAGACCTTTCACTAGAGCAGGTGTCACCAATGGCCTGGCCCCACCTCTGAACAGCCCTGAGGGCAGGTCAGTTCCTACCAGGCCCAGCTCTCCTGGCCCTGTCTCTTCTATTAAATCAGGTTAAAAGAGACATCTGTCTTTAAAACTCAGTACCTATAAAGACCCAAGCTAGGTCCAAAATTATATTCTATAGCAGGCTGTATGTACTTTTAGACACCTAGCACCTTGGATCATGATAAGCTGTGGCCTTTCCCCAGCTAGAAACTCCTTTGAGAAAGTGATGTGTCCCACACTCAATTCCACAGTTCCTGGAGAGTAAGCAGATAATGCTTCACCTGAATTCATAAAGCTTCCTGCCAAGAACCCATCTCACAGGTGAGTAAGAGCAGGAGCCTTGACAAATGCAAAAGAACAAAGCCTGCCCTAGATTTCACTATTCAAGTAATTGCCTTGAAAAACTCAAAAGATAGGGCCAGGTATGGTGACTCATACCTGTAATCCTAGCACTCTAGGGGGCTGAGGTAGGGGGATTGCTTGAGCTCAGGAGCTCAAGAGTGAGACTCTGTCTCTAAAAACAGCTGGGTGTTGTGGCAGCATGTAGTCCCAGCTACTTGGGAGGCTGAGGCAAGAGGATTGCTTGAGCCCAAGAGTTTGAGGTTGCTGTGAGCTATAATGCCATTGCACTCTACCCAGGGTGACAAAGTGAGACTCTGGCCCCACTGCAAACCAAAACCCCAAAACTCTAGGATAATGTTGGAATTGGAGCTGTGGATCTTGTAGAAGCTGGGACCACTTGGGTGAGTTCACAGTTCTGGCAGAGAAAGAGTTGAATTAAAAAAGATCTTGGGAGGTGCCTGTGGCTCACAGGAGTAGGGCACCAGCCCCATATACCAGAGGTGGTGGGTTCAAACCCGGCCCCAGCCAAAAACTGGAAACAAAACAAAACCTGTCCTGCCCTGGCCAAAGTACATCCAGTGAATAATTCAGCCGGGACTCCTGATGCTGCAGATGGCTTGGTTTACAGATGACGAAAGGTCAGCTTTCACTCTCTGGTGTGGTCAGCAGGCTCCCCCGGTTGGTTGTGTAGCCTGTCTCTGGTTTTGGTGACACATACCTGCTAGTGGGTGGGTAAATACCCCAAACTTCTCTTTCAATATGTAAGTGGCAGAGAAGCACAGTATTTGAATTAAGGCCCAGAAAGAGAACATAGTTTAGAATTTGGAAATTAATGAGTGACCCAGAACACCTTTTAAGTATCCTAGGCCTTCTTCTCTGTCCCTTCCTCACAGGGGACAAAGGACCAGCAAGTATTCTAGCTTCCACAGCATCAGAATCTAGGAGGTTCTGAGGCAAGGCCCAGGTTATGTGTACCTCCATAGACGCCTCATACAGCACAAAAGGAAACTGCATTTCTTTTTTTTTGAGACAGAGCCTCAAGCTGTCACCCTGGATAGAGTGCCATGGCATCATAGCTCATGGCAACCTCCAATTCCTGGGCTCAAGCGAGTCTCTTGCCTCTGCCTTCCAAGTAGCTGGGACTACAGGCGCCCACCACAACGCCTGACCATTTTTTGGTTGCAGCCATCATTGTTGTTTGGCGGGCCTGGGCTGGATTCGAACCCGCCAGCTCAGGTGTATGTGGCTGGCGCTTTAGTCTGTTGAGCCACAGGCGCCGAGCCGGAAACTGCATTTTTTGAGACTCATTAAATGGCCCAAGGGTGAGAAAAGCACCTCCTGGAGCACACATACTTAAATGCTGAATTCTTCAAGGCCAAAGAATGAATTTTATCCCTTTCTGAATCTGCCCCAACACCTAACTCTAGGTCTCCAGCCTTTCTACAGCAAACACATCAACAGAAGGCATATGACTTGATCAATACTAGCTTGCCAAGATTTGGAAGATTTCACAGTACCTTCTCCGTTCTGCATCTTGAGGGTCTGTGCCTGGGAGGCTGATGGTGATGGAGGATGGGGCACCCACATCATAGCGCTTCACTGTCTTCTGGCATATCTTTACCTTCACCAGGAGGCCGTGAACCAAGTTCGCCAACAGCCCCACCACAGGTTGCAGGATCTCAGGGAAAAAAGTGGCGAAAGCAAAGTGGTCAGCCATGTCCCCTCGGCCCCGGCTATGGCGCTGATAGAAGCGAAGATACACCCAACTGGAGAGCAGCCCGAAGCCATATGAAGCCAATGCTGGGCTCTGGAGCAGTGTAGCAAGGCGCAGCAATACCAACAGCGCCAATAGCAGCATGGGCACTACACTGACGCGCACCTGGGGCACTCGCAGGACCACACAGTCCCCCATGGTTTGCTTAAGTGCCACCAGGACACCACCTAGGAAGCCCAAGGCTCCATGGATACGGACAGTGAATAGGTAAACCAAGTTGAAGGAAGCCATGTAGGTGAGGAGGAAGGCAAAGGCCCCCAGCAGCCCCACAGACACATTCACCACTAAGAAGAAGATGAGCAGCTCCAAGGCCCCCCAAAGGGGCTCCAGCAAACGCCCGGCTGCCACCACTGTGGCCAGGCTGATGGCTACGTCCCATACGTGCTGTTCCATCAGCCCATGGGTGGCCAGAGTCCAGATCCAGAAGTTGGGCGGAAAGAGATAGCCTGGGGTGACCGCCAGGCAGCCCGTGTCTACG
Organism: Arctocebus calabarensis; assembly: GCA_963573935.1. Lineage (NCBI taxonomy): Eukaryota > Metazoa > Chordata > Mammalia > Primates > Lorisidae > Arctocebus > Arctocebus calabarensis. The sequence continues at coordinate 34,841 of CAUYON010025032.1, read as the reverse complement.
GCGAAGGAGAGCAAGTATAGGAAAAGTACCGCTGCGCACAGCGCCTTCACCACCACACTAGCACTGGCCAGAATGGCTCCCAAGTGCTGGCGGGCACCTGGCAGGGCGCGTTGCATCTTCTCAGCGAGTGTTGACCTGAAAAAAGGGTCTGGTGGACTAGGGGCCTCCCCGGGGCCTAGTCCTAGTCCGGCCCCGATGGGAGGCCCAGGCTTGGCTTAGTCACTGGCCTATGACCCTGCTGAAAGCTTTGCTTCTGACTGGATCGGGTTCTGGTTCCGCGGGGCGGAGCCGGGCTTTGTCGGCGGGCCAGAGCCTAAGCCCTTCGCCGGGGACCTGAAGGAAGGCCCTGAGCAGATTTGGTACTCCTGCCTTCCTGCCTGCTTTCCCTGTAGGCCCCGCGCCGGACCGGCTGGGCTGGCGCTGATCTCAGGACTGAGTCTCCTCCATCCACTCCTGGGCTCTTCGGCTAGCAAAGGACTGGTGCTTCGTTTTGTGCCCGAGCCAAACCTGGTTATCTCCCGCTTGGCGTCCCTCTCGGAATCTACTGTAGCTCCCTTCTCAGGGGCCGACAAACAGGCGTGCTGCGCCTGCGCGCCCCGGGCGGCAGTGGGATGCCCTCTGAGCGCCTGTTTTCCGGTTCCCCGGTATGCTGGGATACGGAGCCCTTGGCCGCAGTTAAAGGCTAGCCGAACGGGGTTCTGGGTAGAACTACAAATCCCAGGAGGCAGTGAGAGGCGGGTGTACTGGGAGTTGTAGTTCTCAGGAGCCGTTCCCGCGGATTCTCGCGACGTCAACTTCCAAAGACAGTAGGGACGCAGTGCTTCAGGTCACACACTTGCTGAATTCCCTAGGAAGAGCATTTTATTCATGTGCATCTGAGTGTGTGCGTTCTTGTGGGCGGGTGTATGAATGAGGATGTTAGATGGTCCTGGTGTGTTTACCTGACTCTGAACCTCCGTGTTCTATTGACCGTGGCCTGGCCCAGGCTAGAATCCCTGCTCTGCCTTAGTGACTGAGTGGCACTGGCCAACTTCCTGAGCTTTTTTGAAACTCAGTTTTATGGACTGTAAAAATAAGGACGATACAGAATCTTCTAGAGGACAGAAGCCAGGCTTACCTATGTAATTACAGAGCATTGCGACAAGGCGGGAAGATCGTTTGAAGCCAGCCTGGATAACATATGAGACACCCTCCTCTTTACAAAAGTGAGGTGGACTTGCTACCTGAACCCAGGGCTCACACAAAGGGGTGAGGCTGGGCTGCCTTCCTTCAGTGACTCTCTTACCTACCAGAGACTTCTGATTTCTGGCCAAAGAAGACAGGTTTCCCACAAGTCTCTAGCTCTGACCCCATTTCATGCCATAGTGGCTGCTGACAGGTTGCAAACTCCTCCTCCACTTCCCCCATGTTGTGTAACTTTTTAAAATTTTTATTTGGAGATCAAGTCTTACTCTGCTTCCTGGGTAGAGTGCTGTGGCATTATCATAGCTTGCAGAAACCTCAATCTTTTGGGCTCAGACAATCCTCTTGCCTCAGTCTTCCCAGTAGCAGAGACAACAGGCGCCGTGCATGACGTCCGGCTAGTTTTTCTATGCTAGTTTTTGGTAGAGGTGGTTCTCACTCTTGCTGTGGCTGGTCTCGGACTCCTGAGCTCGAGCGATCCACCTGCCTTGTACTCTCAGAGTGCTAGGATTATAGGCGCCTGGCCACTGAGTAACTTTAAAAAAGTGTGCATTTAATTGTATGACAAAGAACATCTATAAAGTGCAGAATCCCTTCTTTTCAGCTACCGATCTTAGTACAACTGCTGGATGTGTGAATAGCATATCGGTTACAAAGGGTGTTGACACCTTTTATCTTTGGGGTCTGGGTTCCCATTAGATGCCACACCTGGATAGGGTTGTCATATTTAGCAAATTAAAATACAGGGCAGTCAGACAGATTTGAATTTTGGATAAGGAATGAATGCTTTTTTAGTATAAGCATATCCCAAATTTTTTAGGATAATTTTTTATCCCATGGAATATTTGAAACACACTTCCATAATGAAAACTTTTATCTGAAATTCAAAATTGGGCATGCTGTATTTTTTTCCGGTAACCCTACCCTAGGACTTCAGGGGCTGTTGCAGGGCACCAGAGTGGCCTTATTGAGGGTTGTAGGTTAGGCATTGCTCTGCAGCCAAACCCTGCAGAGGAATGAGGAAAGCCCTGTGTCTTGGCTGAGGTCTAGAATGCCCTGTTCCATCTACTTAGTAGTCAAGGTTCCCATTCCCATGGCACCTTGTCTCTGAAACTTTTGCAGAATTTTTCTAGTGAGAGTTTTTTTGTTTGTGTTTGCAGTTTTGGGCTGGAGTTGGGTTTGAACCTGCCACCTCCAGCATATGGGGCTGGTGCCCTAATCCTTTGAGCCACAGACACCACCCAACTTTTGCAGAATTTTTGCTCTTCTCGCCTGGGGGGGAAAGAATTTCTCTTCTTTTAGTTTGCTCATATGCAGTATGGGGATAAACTAGTACTCATCCCAAAGATTGTGGTGAGAACTCAGTGGGGTAAATGCGGAGTGAACAGAGTCCTCTGCAAGGGGGAAACTTCTAGGTTGGTGGTTATAATTCTTTCTCCCCATGAAAAGAACATGAACTAGGTTGGCTACTAAGATGCTTGGGATTAAAATGAAGAAAGGTGTAGGCCAAAGAGGATTTGCAGAAACTGCTTCACCTTAGAGCTCCAGCAGTTAGCAGCTGTGGCCTTGGGCTTCTTCTGGGCAAGGCAGGAGCTATGGTTCCTGACTTCCTCTGGATACTTGACTGGCCCCTCCATCAGGAGAGTGCAGAGGTCTGGATGTGGGTCAGGTACTTATTCCTCACTCTAGGCAGAGGACCTGTTAGCCCCAAGAGGGGGTGGTCTGACCTAGTAGCCAGACACCCTCTTCTCAAGCAGGCAACATCTGTCTTCTTTCCTCCAGGGCCCTGGCCTTGAGACTCTGGAAGCCTTTATTTTTATTTTCACTTATTTATTTATTTATTTTTAGTCAGGATCTCACTTTGTCACCCTCGGTAGAGTACTGTGGCATCACAGCTCACAGCAAACTCCAGCTCCTGGGTTTAGGTGACTATCTTGCCTCAGTTTCCCGAGTAGCTGGGACTACAGGCACCCGCCACAATGCCTGGCTATTTTTTTGTTGCCATTTGGCTGGGGCCAGGTTCAAACCTGCCACCCTTTGTATATGGGGCCAGCGCCCTGCCCACTGAGCCACAGGTGCTGCCTGTATTGTTATTTTTTAAAAGACAGCTTTTTGGGCCAGGTTGTTGGCTCACACTTGTAAGTAATCCTAGCACTCTGGGAGGCTGAGTTGGGTAGATTGCTTGAGTTCCTGAGTTTGAGACCAACCTAAGCAAAAGCAAGATTTTGTCTCTACTAAAAATAGAAAAAGCTGAGGCAAGAGGATCACTTGAGCCCAATAGTTGGAGGTTGCTATGAGCTATGATGCCACAGCACTCTACCCAGGGTGACAGCTTGAGACTGTCTCAAAAAAAAGACAGCTTCTTTCTTGGAAGCTTTAGTGAAGCTGACACGAGACAAAATACATTAAGGGGCTTGGCGCCTGTGGCTCAACAGGCTAAGGTGCCAGCCACGTACACCTGAGCTGGTGAGTTCGAATCCAGCCCGGGCCCACCAAACACCAATGATGGCTGCAACCAAAAAATGGCCGGGCATTTTGGTGGGCGCCTGTAGTTCCAGCTACTTGGGAGGCGGAGGCAAGAGTCTTGCTTGAGCCCAGGAATTGGAGGTTGCTGTGAGCTGTGATGCCACAGCACTCTATCCAGGGTGACAGCTTGAGGCTCTGTCTCAAAAAAAAAAAAAAAAAATTAAGGGACTGGCACATGGTAGGCGCTGGAAGCATCATGCCCTATGGCTACGAGGGACCTGGGTTGCCAAGGACTTCACCTGCAACAGAGCAGTAGATGGGATTCTGAGGTCCTGGCTATCTGTCTTTATAGCTACCCAGTCTTCACCCCCAGGCAAATACAGTGGATGAGAACCATTTGAAGTGAAAATATGAACATTATTTAATAACTGAGCTTCTGTAATAAACCATTTGAAAATATTTTACAAGGAATCACACACACAATATTTTACAAAGTTTCTTGACTTTTTTGTCACTGTTGTTTTTCTGACTTCTGTACAAAATAGAACAACCGAAAAAAGAGCAGAGAAAAGGAAATGGCCCCCAGTCCAAGGTGAGGGAGCAGCCAGGTCAGGTGGGTGATGGGAAGAATAAGACCCAGCTGGGAAATGGACAACTACCTGATGGGGATTGTTTCATCTGTTTTTCTGTTTTTTAAACTTAAAATATATATTTATTTTTCTGCATGTTTTTTTTAAATTTTTATATTCTCCATTGAGCACCTGACTACACTATAGTTACACACATGCCCCTGCAGGACACAACTGGAATCCAGGCTGGGTGCACATCATGGACATCCACCCTGTCACCAGCAGTGGGCATGGACCATACACACACACTGAGAAAGCGACAAGCAACATGACATTAATTAACAGAGCCATTAATTAATGCATCACCCTCCCCCCTCCTCCCACACCATCGGAGCCCCAAGGGGCTACATCCCCTTGCCCTCAGTTCCCCCCGGTCCCCAAACTGGGATGCCTTTAGGGGAAATAACCAGAATGAATGATATGAAGAGCTGTGCCCAGGCCCCACCTCTGTGTGTGAACAGGGTTTGTGTTCAGCAGGGGAGGGGCAGTTTGGCCTCCTGGGGGCAGGGAATATGGGTGGATATGGGAAAGAGAGAGGGAGTAGGCGCAGGCCTTAGGGTATAAGGGCCAGTTGGGGGTTGAAAGGCCCAGCCAGGAGAGACTACCTAAGTCACCCCTGCTAAGGCAAAGAGCAATGTCTGGTGGGAGTGCAGGCAGTGGCAGGTGGTCCCACCATTAATGAGAAATGGTTATAATGAGCACCTGGAGTGGTGAGGGGCACTTGGGGGACTCTAGTAGCTAGGGGTGGGACAGAGAGTTCTTCACTCCCTACCCCAGCATTTGGCACTGTTTGACATTCAGCTTTAGAGATGGGAGGACCAGCTGGGCTGCAGCTCAGATCAGAGGCAGATGAGGAGGAGATGGAGTGTGCCGGTGCCAACCTCCCACCAACCCCTTGCCCTGTATAAGGCTTTGTGTGCCCCCACCCCTACTCTACCCCATGGTGTGTGAATGTCTGTGTGTGTACAGGTGCATGCTTTCTGGGGTATGTCTGAGTCTAGTTTTTGACCTCAGAATTCCAGGTGTGTATGGAGTAGTATATAAATCTCCATCACTGTGCCTGTCCTGACACCTGCTGGGCATGGGGGTACAAGGCTTAGGCCTGAAAAGGGCAGGAGCCCATTCTGGGCTTCCCCAGGACCTCTTTCCTGCTAAGATTTAAGCTGCAATGTACAGGCCTCAAACTGCCCATCTCACCTTCCTCTGATCTCACAGAAACCAGGTTTAGGGTAGGACAGAAGGGCCAGGTTAAAGTAGTTCAATTGAGGCAGGTTCCCCACACATAGGGGGCCTCCAGGCAGGGTGGGCAGCAGAGGTCTGGTTTGGCACTGGTACATGTGGCCTCCCTGTCTTACCCTACTGGGTGAGCCCAGAGGGAATGAATGGTCTGGGGACACTTGAACAGTTTAGTGATGAAACAAGGCTCGAGTGCCAAAGACCTGTGGCATCCTCCTTTGAGACTCCCAAGGCGCAGACTCTCAGGGCCTGGTGAGGTCAGGTCCTTCAGTGAGGGAGGGACGAGGCTCTAAGGTAGGGAGTGCAGGGCGGGAGGGTAGGAGACGAGGAGGCCCGGTGGAGAAGGGGCAGAGCAGCGCTCAGAAGCGAAGAGAGGCATGAATGTGGACTTGAGGCTGTGGCCTGGGCGGCAGGCCCAGGAAAAGCAGCAGCTGCAGAGAGACCAGGACGCCCAGCGACGGGGGGAAGGAGGCTCCGCGGCCACAGTCTGAGGTATCTTCCTGCGGGGAAAGACAGGAAGCTGTTCGGCCTGGGAGGGCCCAAGGCCATTGGATGTTCAAGTCCGCTGCCCCGCCCCTCACCGTCGCGTTGTAGTCGAAGCAGATGTGCGGGCCTCTCCGGTATCGTGGTCTCTGTACCAGCTCACACTGCTCCGGGCCGTCCGCTGGGCATGGGTGGGGAGTCAAGGAGGTGGCAGCACCGAGAGGGCGCACGGGGCAAGAGTGGGTGCGGGCGGCGGGGAGGGCGGGGACAGGATACAGTGTGTCTCTGTCTGCAGCAGCCGGCCAGCCTCACACTGGCTGCACAGCGGCTTCTCGGCCACCACGAACAGAAGGTTGGTGTTGGTCAATCTCTGCGCGTGGAACAGCCTGGATGGAGGCAACAGACAGCCTGGGCGTTGGGCCGCGCCCCACCACTTCCTGCGGCCCCGCCCTTCCCGAGGGTCTGGCTTCCCCCTAGGGCAGCCCGCCGCAAGCACCTGGAGCAGTTTCCACAGTCGATGATGGCGTTGTAGGAGGCGTTGACCAAGCCGAAGTAGTACTGGGTCTGTTTCATGACGCAGCTGCTCTCGCGCGTCTCTGGGCTCCCTTCCGCCTCTGCTGGATCTGCAACAGACCAGAAAGCCTCAGCCCCGCCTACGGGACGCGCTCCCGGCTCAGGCAGACCTGCCCTTCCAGTGTAGTCTTTGCTCCCACAGTTGGGGACAGGGAATTGAGGTGGAACGTCCAAAGACCTACTTACCCGCTTGGAACCAGCTGTGATAGATAAGGCCATAGAGAAGCTGCTGGAATAAAGACCTGTAGGGCATGGGGCACCGAGTGGAGGTGGTCAGAAGAGGCCAATGCCTTTACTTTTCTTTCTTTCTTTCTTTTTTTTTTTTTTGTAGAGACAGAGTCTCACTTTATCGCTCTTGGTAGAGTGCCATGACGTCACGTAGCTCACAGCAACCTCCAACTCCTGGGCTTAGGCGATTTTCTTGTCTGAGCCTCCAGAGTGGCTGAGACTACAGGCGCCCGCCACAACGCCCGCCTATTTACTTTTCTTTTGAAGTCTCCTAGCCAGGGAGTACCTTCTCTACCCACACCCTCCTGCAGGACTCACCAGGCTGCAGCAGAGGTCCACCAGGCCAGGTTAAGGAAGTCTGCAATGGTGGGCTACAGGGGAGAGAGGGAGGCATGGCTGCCACTGCTGCCCCTTGCCCCCGGTCCCCCCCAGCTCTATCAAATGTCAGAGATGGGAGGATCATCTGTGGGCAGGTCTTCCAGTCCCTCCATCTGCAGGCCATTCCTGGGGACTCACCACAAAAACACCCCGGGGTGCAGCACCCAGGTTGCCAGGGGGCTGAGGGGCACACACTGCCTGATAGTCATAGGATTCCTTGCGACTGTAGAAGGAGTTATTGTAGAGTGCCAGCATCAGGTTGGCATCCACCTCACTGAAGAACCTGCCCACCTGGGGTTTTTGGGAGGGAGCCATGGTCACAGGACTGTAGTGCCATGCCCCTAGAAGGCTTAAATCCCTCCCCACTCCTTTCTGACCCTCACCTGGTCCCACTGTTGGTTCTGGTTTGATAGCACCAGGAATCCTCCATCATCAATGAGGACACAGAGTAGGTCCTGAGAGGTAGGTAAGGGGGAGAAAAATGGAGGAGGGGCTCAGATCTAGAGCTGACAGGCTCTATCCCAAGCCCTGGTAGTCCATTGGTTCAGGGTGAGGGAGATATTACTTCTCCCAGTCCCAGTAAGACTGTGAAGTCAGGGTGACATTGAAACTCAGGCCAAAGGATGGGTTAGGAGTTGCAGTTGGGACTATGAAGTCTGGGAGTGGGGTAAGGTAGGTGGTCCAGAGTAGGTTTAGAGCACACGCACCTCATTGTTAACCTCACAGTCCATCTCACAGTGACTGCTGGCGCCGCACTGCTGGGCAGAGAATGAGGAATGTAAGCCTCCCACCAGTGTTCTTCCTTCCCATCACCTTCTATACAGCTGGGTCCCCAGGCCATCTGCAGCTGCCCTGTCCTCCCCGTATCAGTGGTTCTCAACCTGTGGGTCACGACCTCTTTGGACTATATTAAAGGTTCACGGCATTAGGAAGGTTGAGAACCACTGCCATAGGTGCTGAAGCCACTGAGTGGGAAACTTGGTAGGGGTCCCTGGGGACTCCAGAAAGGGCAATGCTGGGTTTACTGCCCCCTCCCCTGCCCAGGCACCTTCTGAGGCTGGTCCTGGTGGGTACGGTTGCTGGCTAGCACCTTGAACTTCTCAGCCCAAGCCTCTAGGTCCAGCTTGACGCCCACCACTTTGGGAGAGAGCAAAGGACCATCAGTGCTATCTGCCCAGCAGCGCCCTGCCCACTGTCTCTTTCCCCGCCTCTATCCCAAGTATCCACCTGCTGGTCTTAGTGTGCGTCCACCTAGGCTGAGCTCCACAGCTGTGCTGACAAGGATGCCCACTGTGTCATTCTCCAGCTCCAGCGGTCTTAACAGGGCTAGGGGTGGGATGTGGCAGTTAGGAGCGGCAGCAGGCAGCCACAATGACCCTGCCATGCTGGGCCCTAGAAACCCAGAAGCCCAACCCAGGGCTGACACCACCTAAGTACCCCGCACCCAGCATAGTGGTTAGCACAGCCTATCCCTCTCTTACGTCTGGCCTGGTCTCAGACAGCTGCGTGATGGAAGGGCCTCAGAGAACAACACAGCTCCGGCCTGAGCAGATAGGGAAACTGAGGCTTCCCACCTACTTCTGGGCACCCTGGATAGATACTTACTATCCTGGTGTGGGGGCTTGAAGACATAACCATAGTTATCCAGGCTGCGGCGGTAGAAGCTGGCATTGAAGGGCTCAGGGTTCTCTGTCCAGTCCTCAGCTGCCCTAGAACACCCAAGAGAGTCAGAGGCGGTGGGTAAGGGGTGGTTGTGGGGAACAGTGATCTCAATAGGTATAAGGAGACCTCTATGCAGCAGGACAGATAGGGTCCCAGACAGGGGCAGGGTGTAGGTCACTTACTTATTGGGGAAGACTCGGGTGATACCGCCGTCTGTGGCTGCGAACACGGCCAACAGGCTGTACCTGGGGGGCAACGGGGAGATGGGGTTATAGGCCTGCCTTTTGGGGGCTGGACCAGGGTGTCTGGGGCCATCCTAGCCTCCTGCCCCCATAGGCTGGGTGGTGCGTACGTGTTGAGATCCTGGTCCCGCCACACACGTTCCACCAGCTGCTGTGTGATGCCAGTGTCTAAGATCAGGTTGTGCAGGAGGAAGTTGTTGCCTAGAACAGGAGGCCAGGGATGGAGGGGGTGTCTTCCTGCAGTTCTCTGGCCACCCTTACCCCTATCCCTAAGGTTCCACCAGAGACCTTGCCCATTACCTGGCCCAGAACCAGCCCTTGGCTTGGGCCTGCATATTTTTCACATCTTGCCCAGTTTCTACTACCCCCATGCTGCTTGGGCATTGCCCAGATCCAGCTGTCCTGCCAGGCACTCACACTGCTTAGAGTCTGGAGTCACTTTCTCCATAAGCTCAATGAAGTTTTTCAGGAACTCGGTGTTGTTGTCTGAGGCATTCAGGTCCTTGCAATACTCTCTGGGGGTGGGAGGGGCAAAAAGAGTGGGCTTGGGGGGCTGGACAGGTTAGTGGAGTCAAGGCTTCCCAATAGGCCTGCCTGGCCATTTGTGAGATGCCCAGGCCTCAGGGAGAGGCACATGTGTTGTTACAGGCTGCTTGGGACTGTGTTAAACAGAGCTGACACAAGAGAATGAGGGTCTGCTTCCTCCACTCTGGCAGGTTTTCTCTCTTGGGCAGCCCGGTCAAGCCTTCCATCTCTCCTGTTGTGGCTTCTAGGAAATGTCTACTGGTTAGTCCATCCACCTGTATGCTCTGCAGCACTCCATGGGCATAAGGTGGGACCGGAGTACCAGCACTGGCTTTTGTCAGCCCAAGTTTAAGATCTCATTCTGCCTTTTTCTGGCTGTATGCTTTTGGGCAACTTCACTCTAGCTCACTAAGACTCACTTTGTTCACCATCCCATGGAGGGCATTGGGAAGTCAGTGGGAACATGTGGGAATGCTGGAATGCTTTCTCCCCCATGAGGTGGACAGGCCAAATCCTTCACCTCCTCAAGACTCTCACTGGGTTCAGAGAACACAGGGCCTGTTGGGCATGAGGGGGCCTGCTTGAGGCTTTGTTCCCTACCCAGGGAGTATTGGTGAGCAGTCTCTCTTCCTTGAAAGATTGAGCCACCTCTGTTGTCTGATTCCTCACTCACACACCTCTGCCACCAGGGACCCCCTAGTTGTCCCAAATGGCAGTTACTGTGGAAATTTAAAAATGTGCCACTTTCAGCTTGGCACCCATAGCTCAATGGCTAGGGTGCCGGGCACATACACTGCGGCTGGTGGGTTCAAATCCAGCCTAGGCCTGCTAAACAACAATGACAACTACAACAAAAAATAGCCAGACACTGTGGTGGGCACCTGTAGTCCCAGCTACTTGGGAGGCTGAGGCAACAGAATCACTTAAGCCCAAGAGGTTTGAGGTTGCCATGAGCTGTCATGCCACAGCATTCTACCAAGGGTGACATAATAACACACACACAAAGTGCCACTTTCCCAGGCCATAACCAGGGCCCATGGCTTGGTGAAGGCACCTGGGACTGGGTCTTAGCCCTCACACACTCCCTGGCCCCTAAGGTCTTTGTACAGTGTACAACTTGTGCCTCTGTGCCTGAAAGCCTATCCAATATACCCAGAGCGACACCCATACCGCTGTGCTTGAGATACACCAGGTCACTTGTGGCCTCTCCTGTATACACAATATGCACATTCACATCTATGAGGTACTTAGAATGAACAGCTCACTTTACACACATTTATGGAGCTCTTCCAAGCCAAAGATACAGAAGTGACAAAAACGAACAAGGTCCTTGCCCGCAGAGAACTTCCTCAGGATCACATGGGCTACGCAGGCCTTTTTGCACCTTCCCATAGTTACTAGTGCACACAGTCCTCCCCATGTTTTACACTCGGTCTGAAACATACATACACAATGACTCACACATACAAACATCTACAAAGAGAGTCACAGAGAAATTTGTGGGTGCATGCACACATGTGCACATACATGGAGGTTAGAAGTGTCCAGAGCCCCCATGTGGTGTCTGAGAGTGCCCATTGGTCTCTGGTCAGCTGAAACCATCCACCTGCCCTCATTCAGAGCCCAGGTTGCAGCACCCAGGGCCTGTGGCCTCCTCAGATGTGGGCCAAAGTCAGAGGGTGTGTGCATGTTGAGCATACACTCCAGGGATGGTCCAAACCTGGACTTACTCTGGGCCCTAACCCCTCACTTGCCAAAGCAACTGCTCAAAGCCCCTGCATTCCCCTTTTTCCCTTCCCCTATTGAGCCACCATACCTGGATTAAGCACGGCAGACAGGGGCTCTGGTTGGCTCAGTCTCCAGACCCACACAAACATTGACTGACACAGGACAACAATGGGGTACAGGGTCAAGGGATAGGAAGGACACCACAAACCAGAGCAGCAGCTGCCCAGCAAGAGGCATGCTGCAGACAGCCAGCCCAGGGTGGAAAGGGCTTTTTCCTGGTTGCCTGGGAGGGCAGAGAAGGTCAGCAGAGAGTCCAGAGCCCTCCCACCCCAGGCCAGGTGGGAGCTGGAGCTGTGGGATCATTGGCCACTGCTGCTTGGTGCAGCTACATGGCCTGGGTATGCACACAGCCATGAATACCAGACTATGTACAGGGAGCAACACTGCACAGGGACACAGACACACAGAACTCCAGGTAGCGGTGCAGGAGGCAGGGCTGGGGCAGGTGGGGTGGGGGAGGACACCTCAGCAAGGCCACACGCAAGCTACCTGGGAGCAATGAAAACATGTCCTTCAGACTCAAAGCTGCTGGGGAGCAGGAACTCAAAATCTGCAACAGAAATGGGGGGTTATCCGGCGGGGGCTGGGGAGGCAGGAGGCCAGGGGGTTCAGAGCTGTGGGGCTGGAGGGACAGGGGAGAGGGTGGCTTGAGGGAGGGGGAGACACCAGCAAAGAGGGAACCCGCCACTTCCACGTTCAGGTTCGAGCCAGAGAGAAGGGATGGGCTAGGAGGGGTGGAGGGGTGGAGGGCCTGTGGAGACTACAGCATCGCAGGAGGAGGGCAGTTATAGCCAATATGTTGCCCGGGCCTGGTCCTGTGTCAGCAGTGAGTCCCTTGGCGTGGCTGTATATGCTTCCATACGACTGTATAGCACATATACACGGACACACACACACACATATATATACACACACTGCTATATATATGCATGGTCTGGGGGAGGCGCCAGTCTCACTCTTATCACATCCGTAATGGAAAAAACCACAAGCTAAGCTTCCTTTGCCTCCAAAGAGACTTTGAGGAAGGGAATTGGCTTTTAGCTGTGGATTTTGATCTCTCTTTGCCACAGCTGTATGCATTTTGGTAGATCTTACTTTTGTTCTGTGTCAGGCATCAACATGGCCAAACCGAAGGAGTTTCTCATGGGCACAGACAGTCCAACCAGAGACGAATAGGGGCAGCTGGGGGTGGAGTGCAGTGCATTGTGGAGGTTTGGTCGTCCACCCAGGACAAGAGGCTGGGTGAAGGGAGATCCTCAAAGTGCCTGGGACTGTTCTGACAGTGTGGAAAGAGATTCTGGGGACAAGGGTGCTGCTAGCACCTGCACACTTGCTTCCCTGGGCTGGGGGCATAAGGGGCAGTGGGGAAGAAGGGCTGGGCCTCCAACCTTCCTAAGGCCTGTTTGGACTCAAAGCAGCCAGGAAGGAATGCTGAAGGCACCAGGGGTGGTGGGAGGGCTGTTGAGGCATCCACCAGTTGAGTTTGTGTCCTGAACTTATGAGCTGTGCCTGCATATATGTGAGCATGTATGCATGAGTGTGCATGTGTGTGAGCATGGATAAGTATGTGTTTAGCATGGATGCATAAGTGGGTGTGTGTATAAGCATGGATGCATGAGTGTGTGTGTCTGAGAGCATGGATGCATAAATGTGTATGTGTGTATATCATCATGGATGTATGAGTGTGAGTGTGAGCATGGATGCATGAGTTTGCATGAGCCTGTATGTGAGTGCCTTTGTGTGTTTTTTTTTTTTTTTTTTTTTGAGACAGAGCCTTAAGCTGTCACCCTGGATAGAGTGCCATGACATCACAGCCCACAGCAACCTCCAATTCCTGGGCTCAAGCAAGTCTCCTGCCTCTGCCTCCCAACCAAGTAACTGGACTACAGGCATCCATCATGACACCCGGCCATTTTTTGGTTGCAGCTATCATTGTTGTTTGGCGGGCCCAGGCTGGATTTGAACCCGCCAGCTCAGGTGTACGTGGCTGGCGCCTTAGCCCGTTGAGCCACAGCCACCAAGCCCCTTTGTGTGGTTTTGTGAGTGAACCTAAGGATATCGTTGCTGAGGCTTCTCTGTGGCCTCTTCCTGCCTAGCTGGACTGCCCCTGGGAGGTGACCCTCTGCTCTTGTCCAGTCTCACTCTGGGAGTTCCTATCTTCCTATTCTATCTTCACCCAGGTCCTAATCTCTCTATTGTCCTCTGGGCTTTATTTGTGTGGAAGATGGCTTTTCTCTGTTCCCAAATACTCCCACAATGCACTGCAAGATTCCAGGTAGGGGGACTTGGGGTGCTTGGAGGGGCTGTGTAGTCACTGGTTGGACTGTTCCTTTCTGATAGGACTGTGAGGCAGGGTTTGGATACAAGCCAATAGGGAGGAGGGAAAGAAAGGGAGGAGGAAAAAGAAAAGGAGGGGAAAGGAGTAGGGAGGGAGACTATGCTATGTTTGCCATTGTTACTAGGGCCCTGCATTTCTGGGGTCACTGGGGGGGGGGAATGTGAGGGAGTGGGAAGAAAAAGACAACTCAAGCCAGTGAGCATAGGCCATGACCCCCCGCCCCAGGCCAGTGGAGGTGGCTGTATTCCCTTTGCTGGTCTAGGCTAGAAAAGGCCTCTAGGGCTTCCTGGGAGTCCAGGTTATGGGGACATTCCCTCATGGCTCTATACACCCCATCTGCCCAAGTATTCTGAGAGGGATGGCTGTCTGTGCAAAGACTTTGTGTGCTGTCCTCTCATTCCTTGCTTCTTTGCCAGGGCTTGAGGGCTCACTGCTCACCTTTCTGGAAGTCTCTCTGGCTTAGTCACCTCAGAGTGTCAGAACTTTTTTCTTCAGACCTAGTCTGATTTCCTCCAAGTTCCAATGCTGGCCCTTGGGGTCTAGACAGATCCCATTCCGTCCCTGGCCAGGGCCACAATCCCTAGTCTGCTTTTATTTCTACAGGGGAATACCTTTCCCACACCTGCCCACCCACCTCAGGGCAGGGCTGGGCCAATGGCCTTAGAAAAGCATTTGGGAACAGCAGAAGGTGGAGGTGGAGTGATGGTGGTAGTGATGGCAGAACACAGGTACTTTAGCACCTAGGCCAGTACCCGGATGGTCAGGTCAGCCTTGCTCTTCCAGTGGTGTGAGGCTTCCAAGCCTTTCTGTCTCCCTTTTTGGACAGCTGCCAGCTTCTGGAGCCACTGCCAGAGATCAGAGGAAAACTTGTGGGTTGTGCCTTTGTCACAGCCACACATGAGCCCTTGTAAAGGCTGATCTTTCCTTTGCATTTCAGGCTCCCTGCCCTGTTGGGTGAGAGGAGGTAGAGGTCCAGCCCTGTCTCCACTGTTGAGTTGTCTTCAAGGGACAGAGAAGGTGGGAGGAGGCAGGGGCCTTCCTAGAAGGAGTGAGGAGTCCAAGGAAAGGGGCTAAGCCTCAGATCACGCCAGAGAGCACCCTGCAGACAGGTCCAGGGGCAAGGGATACTGGCTCTAATAGAGGTTTAGGAATCATAGGAAAGGCAAGAACCAGAGGAGCTTGGGGGATGCTAGGAGGGGAACCCTGTAGAGTAGGGGTTTGGCTGGTCCTGGGCAGGAAGGGGGGCAAGCAGGGGCATGAGGGCAGGTGGGGTGGGGAGAGGAGGGTGCACTGGTTCTGAATATACTTGCCCTTCAGTTTGCTGATTGGCACTGGGACAGTCCACCAAGAGAGAAAGCGAGGAAAACAAAAACAACACAAACACAAAAACAAACGAAAAGGGGGAGGGGAAGGGGAGGGGCACAAACAATATTTTATTCAATGGCTGTTTGAATGAAAATATTGTGTCTCATCATCATACCGAAAGGAAACTTCTTGCAAAAAACGACATGAGAGAGAAAGAGAGAGCGAGAAAACTCAAAGGAGATGAGCCCCAGTTGGCCAGGCAGGTGGGGGGCACCCGGTGGGGCCGGAGCCCCAGCCTCCCTCCCACTGACCTTGGGTGCTGTAGGCAGGCAGGGCCACAGGCTCTGAAGACCCAGGCCTCCCTGGAGAGGCCCATGGTGCGCAGGGCATGCAGGGGTGAGCCACAGGCAGAGGATTGGGAGAGGGAGGGAAGGGAGGAGGGAGGGGAAAAAAGAGAAAGGGAGAAAGGGGGATGCAGGGGTGAAGAAGAGAATAAGGAGGGGAGGAATGAGAGGGCCAAGAAACAAGCCAGAGAGAGTAAGGAAGAAAGAGGAGAGTGTGAGGCTCAGAGAGTAGAGACTAAAGGGAGGGGTGTTGAAGTGGAGAAGAAAGGGAGGGAAAGAGAGAGAGTGAGAGAGAGATGGAAGAAGAACCAGAAAGGAGAGGGAATGGAGAGGGGAGATGGAGGTACAGGGGAGGGGAAAGAGCAGGAGGGAGAGAGGGGAAGAGGAGAGGGAGGGCAGAAGTTAGAGGAGGAAAGTGAGGGACCAAATGGGACCTGGGTAAAGGGAACAGAAGAGGGGGTAGAGGGAGAAAGGAACCCTGTGGGGGTGGTACCACAAGAGAGAGAACTGAGCAGGGAGAAGGGTGAAGGAGATGAGGGGAGGGGGGAGGGGGTGTCTTCCAAGAATGCAGCCCCCAGGGATGTGCTGGGCAGGCAGGCTAAGGAGGGAAGACACGAAGTAGGAGGAACCAAAAACAGAAACCTCAACAGAAACCATGAGAGAATGTTTTGGAACCAAATTTGAGAAAAGGCGAGCATGCAGATTTCCACAGACTTTTGAAGGCTGGTGCCCCAGCCTGTAGGCACCTGAGGGCTGGGCAGACTGGGTGGGAGGGGTGCCTTGCCGGCAAGCACAACTGGCTATGTTGCCTGGGACCGGCCAGGGTGCAGGGAAGAGGCAGGGGTGCAGGGCGCAGGCAGGGGCCGGGCCACTTACACTTGACCTGCAGGATCTGGTCACTAAGGTTGGCTTGGAGGTAGAAGGTGCTATAGGGTGGAAGCACCAGCCCTAGGCTAGGGAGAGGAGACAGAAGCATAGTCACTGCTGGGGAAACAAAGGCAACACAAGCATCCCCTCCCTATGGCCTCGGAGCTGGGCAGAGAGATCCAAGCTGTGGCATCTCCTCCTCCCACCCCCAGGGACACTTCTCCCTATTTATGTGTGAGAGATGTATGGTCCAGGGGTCAGTCCTCCATTTCCCTAAACTTTCCTGGAGGCCACCAGATAACCAGCCCCAAAGCAAATTCCAACCCAACCTCAGAAGCTCCCCATGACTCTACTGGCATGGTCAGCCTCTTCCATCGGCAGCAAACTCATAAGGGACAGAACACTGTCACTGAGCTAGCTGCAGGGGTGTGTACTGTGGTAGAGGGGGTCCAGTTCCCAGACAGTCAGGCCATGTGAGAGCCAGCCAAAAGCACAGCTGGCACTCAGATGGTGAGGGACAGCTGTGGGCTGGTCTGGCATTTCAGAATGGACCAGCTATGTGGGGCATACAGAGGACAACTTGTACTGACCCAGCTCAGGCTGTGATGCTAGTTAAGAGCAGGTGTGAATGTGCTGAGGATAATATCCCGGGGCCAGATACCTAGCTAGATCCAGGCAGGAGTGATGTGAGAGGGTGGTGGGTATTAGGAAACATCAGAGGCACCATCCTGCCTCTCTTGTGTGGTGAGGACCTGCTGCTTGTGTCTGAAGGGCCAAGGGAGGCCCTTCGGGGATCGAGGAAAGTAGTGAGGAGCCCTGGCACTGGTGCCCAACTGGACAATGGTCACGGCAGGGTGGGGGGGATGGAGGAGACAGCTGGGCTCAGACTCTGGGGCTGAGTGAGCCCTGCCCACCCAGCCCTGGCCCCACTCACCTGTAGTTGGTGCTCCTTATAGGCACCCAGGTGTAGTTCCGGATCACCTCATCTATGTACCTCTAGGAGAGGAGGCTGGGTCAGGTACTTGGGCTGGCAGGCAGGGGTAGGGAGTGGGGTAGGACGGTGCCCACTCAGATTCCCTGGTCCCTTTCTTCTGCTTTCTTACCTCATCCAGGGACTTGACCAATGTTCTGATCTGCTGGTGGCCCTTGTTGCCATCAATCATGCTTCGACGAATCTGAAAGGATCAGAGATGTGAGGGGCAGGGCCCCATTCTCTTCTGTTCTCTGTGCCTGATCTTCCATCCCCTCCCCTCCTTCTCCTTACCTCTTCTTTGTTTTCATCTTCCAGCTCTGCATCCAGGAAGTCCAAAGTCACAGGTTCCCGGAAGTTGGTGGTCTGTGAGAGTCAGGGCAGGAAGTCAGAAGTCCTGATCTTGGAGGGTCTACCCACCCGCCAGGTTATCCATCTGGCTCACCTGGGGCTTGAGATTGGGGTGCAGCAACACGTAGCCATTCAGGTCAATGGCAAACACATAGCCGTTGGCACCAAGCTGGGGGTAGACAGAGGGCTCAGGGTCTGGAATACTGGGCAGGGATTCCTGGCTCTAGAGCTCTTCCCCATTCTGTCTTCCATCGCACTGAAGGGTGTTGTTTGCCTGCCTTGGGCAGGGGCCCCCACATGCCATTTGGCACTAAGCTTGTCTTGTAAGCCAGTGCTAGCTCTTGCTAAGGCTGACCACCTCTGTGGCTGGCATTCTGTAGTTCCTAGCCTCTTTCCCTGTCTCATGGAGCTATCAGTCAGTCTGACCTCTCTCCTCCACTGGCCCTACAAGGTTGCTGCTTCTGTACCACTGTGCCACCCACTATTGCCTCTGATTTGTGCCTTTCCCCATTCCTCGTCAGTAGAGCCCACAGGGAGGAACAGACCCTTTGGAATCCCAAAGGCCTGGGGCTGCTCTTTCGGGTAGGAGTAAAGAATAGGAGTAAGGGCTTGGACCTACCCCTTAACGAGAGGTGAGGCAGTTTTCTCACTGTACATGGAGGTCAGTGCCACAGCCCCTGCCCTCTTGGGGCCAAGTAGGGTTTCAGGGGGTTCAGGCTTAATAATGCTGTCCCATATACACCTTTCCCCACTTTCACAGGTAAGACCTGTACTCCTTAACCTTAGGTCCTAGGCCATCCACATTGTGACTTTAACCCTTTCCTGATTTATGATTCTGTTTTTCACCTTTAGGCCTTTGCCCAGAGATTTCTCTCTGCCTCTAATATACACCTTCCCCTTCTTTCTGCCCAGGGCATGCCTGCTTATGCACTTGTGCCAAGTTGGGCCTTCCACTTGTTATTCTAAGACCATGAGCTAAAAATGGTTTTTAGGTTTTTAAATGGTTAGGAAAAAAACCAAAGGAAGAACTGTATTTCATGACATGAGAAAATTATCCAAAATTCAAATATCACCATTCACAAAATTGTATTGGAACATAGCCACTTGTTTATGTTTTGTCTGTGGCTGCTTTCACAATACAGCACCAGAATTGAGTATGAGATGGGTATTTAGGCTGGCAAAGCCTAAAATATTTAGTCTGGCCCTTTATCAAAAGTTTGCCAGCCCAAGGTCACCTTGCTATAGGTCCAACATCACCAGCTGAGGAAGGAAGCCTTTCCTGTTTCTCTGAACTCAGAGGTCTCCATGGAGCCATTGTAATCCTCCCAAATCAGTCTGGCTTGTGTCCATGTGGGAGGTAGGGCAGGTGGACACTCACTGTGTAGTTGGGAGTCAGCCTCTTGATGTCATTCAGAGCCACATCGATGCCCATCACGCCCAGGATCAGTTGGTTCTGGGAGCAGAGGCATGGGGAGTCTGTAGTGGGCTCAATTCCATGTGGACTCTTTGCCCAGCCATCACACCCAAGGCCTCAAGCTGCTCTTACAGTCAGCTACCCTTGCCCAGTTTGCAGTCCTGCCCCTCCCTCCTCCATGTTCAGACCTGTTAAGGCCATGCCCAACCCTCCCCCAAGAGGGGACCTCACCTTCTTTTCCCCAGGGCCATCCTGCGTCAGGTTGAAAACAGGGAGAGTCCCTGTTACCACCAACCCCAGGCCCTAAAGGAAAGAAGGAGGATGGAGTCTCCTGTGGCTGGCCCTACCCTCGCCCTGCATTTTCAGAGGAGGGATTTTGGCATAGGCCACCTCTCTTTTGCTTCCATCAAAGAAGGTCTTTTTTGACCCTGTGGACACATCCTTGGGGAAGGTTGCCAGCCCCATCCCTTCCTTGCCCAGAGGCCTTACCAGTGCATCCTCATACACGTTGGTCCACTGCACCTGCTTGGCCTCCTTGCCTGCCAGCACCATGGGTCTGCCCAACACGTCTAGATATTCCTGAGGAGAAGGTGCAACAGGGATACTGAGGGTCCCTCCCACATGCTCTCCCCATTCTGCCTCCCCTGTGTTGAGATTGTGCCCTAGTAAACCACCAGAGGGCGCCCTTGCCACACAGAAGCCCATTACACACACTATCTCTGCCAGAAGAACTGGGAGGAGGCAACGCCCTGCCCCCAAGTCTCACCTGTGTGTTGATGCGGATGGCTCCAATAGAAGGGATCTCAAAATAGTAACCTGTGAAGGAAAAGGAAGCAGAGGTGGGCCTGGCTGGCACCATGGGTCCCACTCCCTGACTTGCCCCTTAGGCTCTCTTTGGTGTCATTTCCTTTAAACTCACATCCCTTTAGTGCTCCTGCCATTATGCTGTCATTGGAACCAACACAAGGGAAAGGGAGCGAGTGTAGGGGTATATGGAAACAGAGCAGGGGGCAGGAACCTGAGGCCTGCAGTCCCTCATGGCAGTGACATTCAGAGTCCACCTAGCAGCCAGCTGCGCAGAGAGCAAGCAGATACCACAGCAGACAAGCTAGGAGATGGTTGGACAGTGGACAGATGAACATGTTAACCCACCAGATAAAGCAATGGACCCCCACTTGTATGAAAAGATACATTGTTGACAGCAGGCCAACAAACCCAATGGGACAGTAGGACATGGCAGGCAGGCCCCCTGGCAGTGATGTCAGGTGAGGTACCTTTGTTGGCGCAGGCCATCCATTGCAGGGGTGTGACGTCATAGTTATGCTGCCCCACGGAGAAAGTGAACACACGTACCTGGCAGGGGGCTTAAGGTTACTGCTGAAGCCACCAGAGGATAGTCCTCCCCTGTACTGGGCCCAAATCATGGCAGCCCCTGCCTGGGCTGAGCCTCACCGTCCGGTTGGGCCAATTGTACTTCTCAAAGACGTCCTGCAGGCGGTCCTCTCCGCCATCCGTGAACATCATGATCATCTTATTGCAGTTGGCCCGAGTGATGTTAGACTGGACAAGGTGAGCGTGGAGTCAGACGGCTCTTAGCCCCTCCCTAATCCAGGGGACAGGCCTCCCTCCCCCTGGTGGGCCTGGCTCTCTGACCTTCCCCCCCACAGCAGATGGTGCTATCTGTTCAAGCTGCCTGTTTGGTGCTAACAAGGCCATCCGTCTTGATTTCCCGGGTGTCACAGAGCCTGGGCCCTTGCCCACCCTCCAGTCGCCCATTTGCCCACCCATGGGGCTCACGTTCTGTAGCTGGTCAAAAGCATACTCAAAGCCGGCCTTGTAGCCTGTGGTGCCCTTGGCCACCATGCCCTGCACAGCTTCCTTGAACACCTTCTTGTTACGCACATTGGCCTGCACCAGGTGTGTGAAGCATGACACAGGCTGTGCCTTCTCGTTGAACTGCAGGAATAGTGGGGTGATGAGTGGCCAGGGAAGGCAGCTCTTGCAAGGGGCTGGCAGTGGTCACAGGACTGGGGCAGGTGAGGGTGACGAATTCCTTGCCTGCCTGCTGCCCTGGCACTCACCGAGGCCACATTCACATAGTCATCATCAGAGAGCGTGTCCAGCATCTCGCAGACGGATGTCTTCATCAGCTTCAGGGTTAGGCCGCTCACGCTGCCACTCCTGGAGAGGTCAGGCAGAGGTGGCGGGGGCCTCAGCTATTCTCTTACCTTTTCTCCATGACATTCCTGGGCCAGAGTAATAGTTCCTTGCCCAACCCTGCCCCACCTGCCAGCATGCTCACTCACACATCCACAATGATGACCATGTCCTTGGGTGATGAGGCTCCCTGGATATACCTGCCCAGGAGAAGCCTCAGTTAGGGCCAGCCCCATTGGGACCTTGTGGGTCCTTCCTTCCTGAACCACATATTGGTTCAGCATGTATCTATTGAACATTCACTGCATGAGCCAGAGTTCCAGGCACCAGGATACCACGCTTTTTAAAACAGGTACAGTTCTTGCCCATGATGTGAGTGATCTGGCTCCCCAGCAAGTAAAAGATCCCCAGGGTGGATGTGAGCAGGTGATCCAGAGAAGGGCAGAAGGAATATTCCCTAGCTTTAGTGGTTTGTTGTGTCCCCTGCTTCAGTTGAGGCCCCAAGGGAAGAGTCTAGCTGTGTATGAGATGACACAAGTGGAGGGGAAGGAAAGTCTTTTTTTTGAGACAGAGCCTCAAGCTATCACCCTGGATAGAGTGCTGTGGCATCACAGCTCACAGCAACCTCCAATTCCTGGGCTCAAGCAATTCTCCTGCCTCTGCCTCCCAAGTAGCTGGGACTACAGGCGCCCGCCACAACGCCCGGTCATTTTTTGGTTACAGCCGTCATTGTTGTTTGGCGGGCCCGGGCTGGATTCGAACCCGCCAGCTCAGGTGTACGTGGCTGGCACCTTAAACCCGCTGAGCCACAGGCACCGAGCTGGGAAGGAAAGTCTTATAGGATACTTGGGAGGTGCAGAGCAGAGTATAGGGGTGTCTAGGGCTGGGATGGCCGGTGCAGGGGCTGGCCAACCCTACAGAAGCTACATCTACCCTTAAGAACCCCTACTGGTTCAATCTCTCAGTCCTGATGGGGTGGGAGTGTGGGGCAGTGGACTGGGGTTAGAGGCAGCCGAGGACCTGCCTGGGTGATGGGATCCATTTTCCAGTGGCAACGATGTGTGAAATGAAAATTGGATAGAGCTGGCTGCACCCTGCTTGGAGGCCTGGATATCAGGAGGGAGGAGAGCAGCAGGAGAGGTGGGGAGATGAGGGGGGATGTCCCTGCCCAGCCCTTCCTTTTTCACTCACCAGGGTCTCCTTCTGACATCGTACAGGTCAATCTTCTTGGGGGCTCGCCACGGGGTCGCTGTGGGAAGAGAGGAGGTAAAAGAGACTGGCAGGGTCAGGCCCAACCCGGGTAAGCAGGCCTTGCAGAATAACCACTCTGAAGGCTGCTGGGCCACTACAGCCTACAGGGTAGCCATGCCAACCAAGGGCCCCAGGATGGATGGGCTGGGAAATTGAAGAATGTGGGGTACTGTGTAGACAGGGGAGATGGGCTGGTACTTACCTGGATAGTAGCGGGTGACTCCTGTGGCACTGCCAAAGACCTGCCACAGCAGTGTGGGGTCTTGCCTGCGATTTTCAATGAACACATTTTCTAGGGCCTCTGTCCAGTTGAGCTCATTGAGGATGACAGTGGCTGGGGAGAAGCGGGAGGCTGGGGTGAGAAGTGCCTGTACTGACCCCTGCTGAACCTACCACCACAATAGTCATGCTTGCACCTGCCCCCACACTTAGAATGCCTCACCTGCTTTCAGCCTATCCAGACTCTCCCTATAGCTCAGTGCCCAGCTGGGGCTATATCAGCTCTGTCAGAAAGACTTCCTGGTCCTCACCCCTTTCCATTGTGTTAAAGGAATAGCTCAGCCTGTCCCCCAGCCATGCCCCATAGGAATAGGCAGGGCAGCTGTGGTCTATAGCCCCTGAAGATGAGCTGCCCAGGTGGCTGTGAGCTGTGACCTCAGGTCCAGCATGCTTTCTAGAGCTAGCAGCAGCTAGTCTCCTGGGAGTTCACCCACTCAGCATGCACTTCAGGCTGTAGCCACAAGAAAGCAATTAAGGGCCCGCTGATGGGGCTGGAATTATTCAGCTATTAAGGTACCTGATAAGCTGGAAGCCACTCAGCTCCATGATTAATCAACTGGGGCCAAGAGTAGGCGGGGGTGGGAGCTCTTTGGAGGGGCAGGGGTGGTGCCATTATCCTGCTCCAATATAGGCACATGCACTTGCACACACATGTTGCACCCCCAACAAGTATGCCTGGATCTAACCTCTGTGCTTCTAGCCAGATGTGTGATCCTCTCGCTTACAAACCCACCTGGCCAGAAACCCAGCTGTTGCCATGGACAGAAGAGCCAGTGTTCATACTCATGCACCACTCTGCAGCTATTCAGGACACCGGTGGGCCTGCTCACAACCCCTTACCCTCACTCAACCCCACCCTTCCTTCCTCCATCTATGTGATTGTGTACGCATGAACTCATGCCCAGATCTGCCCCTACACACACTCACAGATCAAGGCTCCTCTCACATGAATGGACTCCATCCTGTGGACCCTTTAACTGGGTAGAGACTCAAGATGGCTCAAACAGTACCCCTGACCCCAACCCAGAGCAGCCTGAGATATGCCTGATGTGTGTGTGACACGTATTCTCATGAGTGCAGTGTACCTGTCCCTGGACATTCAGAAAAAAACAGCAGGAGTGGGATCCCTGTTTCCTCCAGGCCTCTATACCTCCCCCTCTCCCAGGGGCCATTATTTCTTCCCTCCAGTTACCTCTACCCCCTTCTCAGGAGGAGTCCTGTCACCATCACCCCCCTTCAGGCATCCCTATCAAAGATCCACCCCAAGTGAGAACAAGAGAGTGGCTTCTAAAGGCTGAAAGAGAGCTGTGATTTAAAGTTCTCAAGGCTTTGCCTCAGCCTGGGGGTGCTAGCACACTCCAGGCCACTTTCCCTTGGCTTTGTCCTCCAGCGTGGAGCTTCTGCTGTGTGTCTGCTACCTAATACCACCCCAATCTCTGAACTCGCTTCCCACCCTGGTCCCCCAACCCCCATTCCCTTAACTGACCATAATGTGGAAACCAAAACACATTTCTACCATTGGCTCTGCTTATTGAACAGTATGTTATGGTCCTGTTCCTAATTTAAAAACTTAGTGAGTTGAACAGTTTCTATTTTTCTCTTCAAAGAAAAATAAAGTTAGGCTCTCAGATGGCTCAGACAGTGCTCTCTGCCCTAGGAGAGTCCACCTGGCAAGCCCCGCCCTCACTGGGCCTCAGTTTTCTTTATTTTATTTTACTTATTTATTTATTTTTTTTTGAGACACAGCCTCAAGCTGTCACCCTGGATAGAGTGCTGTGGCATCACAGCTCACAACAACCTCCAATTCCTGGGCTCAAGTGAGTCTTCTGCCTCTGCCTCCCAAGTAGCTGGGACTATAGGCACCCGCCACAACGCCCGGCCATTTTTTGGTTGCAACCGTCATTGTTGTTTGGCGGGCCCAGGCTGGATTCGAACCCGCCAGCTCAGGTGTATGTGGCTGGCACCTTAGCCTGTTGAGCCATAGGCGCTGAGCCAAGGTTTTTTTTGATTCCATATAAAATGAAGCACTATTTTTTTCAAGTTCTTTAAAGTATGACAATGATGCTTTAATAGGGATTGCATTAAATCTGTAAATTGCTTTGGGTAGTATGGACATTTTAACAATGTTGATTCTTCCCAGCCATGAGCATGGTATGTTTTTCCATTTGTTGCCATCTTCAGCTATTTCTTTTCTCAGAGTTTCATAGTTCTCCTTATAGAGGACTTTCATGTCCTTTGTTAGGTAAATTCCCACATATTTCATCTTCTTTGGCGTTATTGTAAAAGGAGTAGAGTCCTTGATTGTTTTTTTCAGCTTCACTGTTGTTGGCGTATATAGACGCTACTGTCTTGTAAGTATTGATTTTGTATCCTGAAACGCTGCTGTTTTCCTTGATCACTTCTAAAAGTTTTAAAGTTGAGTTCCTGGGATTTTCCAGGTATAGGATCATATCATCAGTGAAAAGTGAGAGTTTGATTTCCTCTGACCCTATTTGGATACCCTTGATCGCCTTCTCTTGCCTGGTTGCGATGGCTAAGACTTCCATTACTATGTTGAATAGCAGTGGAGACAGTGAGCATCCTTGCCTTGTTCCTGATCTGAGTGGAAATGTTTTCAGTTTTACACCATTCAATGTGATATTGGCTGTGGGTTTGCTGTAGATGCCGTCTATTAGTTTAAGAAATGTCCCTTCTATGCCTATTTTCTTAAGAATTCTGATCATGAACGGATGCTAGATATTATGCATTTGCCTTTCTAGGGTCTCCCATGACTTCTCCCTGTGAAACCCAGCTCTGTCCCCAATGGCATTGCCCCTTCCACCTGGGCTTACCCTTGTCCACTGCAGGAGGCCCCAGCCAGGGCAGAGGAATACCTGTAAAGGGCAGCTCATTACCTGACAAGTCACCCTCATGAGCACATGGTGCCCCCTGTGCTGTGCTGTGTGGGACCCACCAGTGGGGGCCCATTTGGAGCTGTGGGCTCTAAACCAGGCTGCCTGGGTGTGAATCCCTGCCATTTCCTAGCTGGGAGACTTGGGTAAGTCTCTTCTCTGCACCCACATTTTCTCATCTGTACAATGGGGACAGTAGTAGCCTGGCCTGAGTAGCTTGTAATAACACTCCTTGCAGAGCAGAAATCGCCTCTCAGGGACAACCAGGATTGAACCTGTACCTATGAAGCTCTTAGAACAGTGTGCAGGGTATAGTAGGCCCTTAGGAATATAAACTATTATTATCATAGTTGTCACTGTTCTTCTTCACCTCACGAGAGCAAAGGCCTGTTGGTGACCTGGGGCTCGCAGCGTCTGGCAGTATGAGGCCCAGCTCCTCCCCTCACTGAGGAGCAGGCAGGGAGGGGCACAGGACTCCACCAGGAGGAGTTGCCTTCTCTGGGCTTGCTCCCACCGAGTGATGGCACCCTGAACAACAGGGCTCAGGCGAGGCTCCCACAGCTGGAACTGCCCTGGCCTCCCTGGGCCGCTCAGCAGGAGCAATGGCCAGGCCCCAGAAGGCAAGGCAGCGGGCCAGGGTGCCAGAGCTGGTGTTCCTCCCTCTCAGAGGGGCCTCAGCAGCGGCCGGCTTCCTGTTGTTGCTGCCACAACACTCCCAACCCCCACCTAATGCCGGGGACAGCCATCTGGGCCCGAGGGCTCAGTGAGGGGCCTGCCGGCCATCTGCCTGCTTGGCGCTGGCTGCTTCCGAAAGGCAGCAGGGTGTCTGCCTATGTGAGCTGGGGCTTCGGGAGGAGGCCTTGGGGCTGTCCTCTGGCCTGGGCAGACTCTCTGCCCGCAAGCTGCCATGAGCAGCCTTGTCCCCAGGCTTCCTGATTCTCCTACTCTCATACACAGGGCCCAGGTGTCAGGAAGCCTGGCCGTGGTACCTGCTGCAGTAAGGCCCGCTGTGTGACCTTAGGGGAGTCCAGTTCTCCCAGCCGCACCCTGTCCACCTGTGCAGTGGGAAGGTTGAACCCAGGCCACAAACCCCAACCAGTCAGCGCCGTCTCTGGGCCCTGAGATGGACTTGGGGACACCGGGGCATGGTGGAGGTTTCCTGGCTGTGACCTTTCCTTCCAGCTCTGACTCTGGGGCTAGCTCTCCAGCCTCTGATGGAGTTATACGAATTCTTAAAGGATTTGGGGTGGTTAGGCACAGGGCTGGGATTCCCACTCAGTGACAGCCCAGCCTTGGTTCCCTGTGTGGTGGGTGCAGAATGACAAGATGCTGAGGGACACCTTTCTCAGGAGTTGGAGGTGGGCGAGGACTGAGGAGGCAGCTTCTCACTCACACACTGACTCACTCAGGTTACTGAGCATCAGTGTCGCTGTGTCAGGTACTAGGGACACGAAGGTGAAAAATGATAGTCAGAGTAGGAGATGGGTCCGTGACTCGCTACTTACTTTACAAAACAGTGTGGTAAACTCTAGGATAGGACAACTCAGGCTAGGAAAATCCTCTGGGATGTGATGACTGCGGCCTGAAGGAAAGTCGGAGTGAGCCAGGGATGTTAGGTCTCCATAATCTCTACAAGGTGGGTGGGTACCGTCGATGGATGAGCAAACTGATTCTCAAACAAACAGCTCCACATATGTTCCTATGGTCACACCAGGTAAGTGGCAGTGCTGGGATCTGAACTACCAGGCCTGTGTTCGCCAGCTTCCCTGGCGATCCTGCTAGTCGAGGGCTGCTGCCTCTCTGGTGAGGCTGGGGTTGGGAGGGTGTCCTGGGCAGCGGGCAGCAGCTCCTCTGGCTGTAGGAGGGAAGTGGGTAGGGGTGGACAGCTGTGTGGAGATGCTTTCCTCCTTTCTGTCCAGGGTCACCAGGTGGCTCCTGCAAGAGCCACCGTGGAGCCAGGCAGGCCTCTGGACTGCTGTCTCTGTAACACGGGGCTGGGCCAAGTGCTTGGCCACCTGGGATGGTGGACCCACTGGCCTGAGGCCACCCAACCAACTGGGAGCCAAGAGTCCGGTGCTGGTTTACTGTGGACCTCCCCGCTCCCATGCTCAGACATTGGGCATTGTTGACCTAGTTCTGTGCCTTCTTTTGCTGGGATAAATTCAGTAGAAGGAGTTGTGCAAAGGCACAACAGGCCTTGCCCCATAAGGAGTTCCAGTCACTTTCATGCTCCAAGAGGTCTTGGATGAGGGGACTTCCTCCCCTAGCTCTCTCCTCGTGGGAGCTGGCATTAGGCTCCAAATCTCCCAGGCCCAGGGAGGGCATTTTATTCCATCCACAGTGATCATTAAACCCTACTCTTCATTTCTCCCCAAGCCAGTCTCTTTGATTGTCTCCACTATTGCCCCAAGTCATTCCTGAGCCCCTGCTAACAACCAAAACTATTGATTACCTAGGTCTATAATTTCTCCATGTCTCAGTACCATCCCTGTGACATCCTCGGCTTCTGTCCACCAGGTGACTGACTAGCTTCCTCATCTTGCCTATACCTCTAGCTCCCTTCCCCACACACCTGCCAGAAGATTTACAAACCGAATCAGACCACCAGACTTCTTATGGGGACCCACACCCTGGGCATGATGGGTAGGACCTATGTGACCTGGCCCTGGACACTCTTGGTCTTCTGCCCTCCCAGTCCTTCCTGGGCCCCTGTGCCTTAGTCCTTGCTCCCTATTTTCTCTTGTCACCTGCTGGTTCCCTCCTCCTGGCCTTTGCATGGTGTTTCTCTGCCTGGGTGCTCTGCCTTTGGTCTCTGTGTTGCTAGCTCCTTCTATCTTGGGCTCAGGGTCTAATATTGTCTCTCCTCCCCCATTCACCCTCTCTCAAGTAAAATACCCTGGTTTACTTTTTTTTGAGACAGAGTCTCAAGCTGTCACCCCGGGTAGAGTGCTATGGCGTTATAGCTCACACAACCTAAAACTATTAGGCTTAGACGATTCTGTTGTCTCAGCCTCCCAAGTAGATGGGACTACAGGTGCCTGCCACAACACCCAGCCAGTTTTCTTTCTTTTTTTTTTTTTGGCCAGGGCCGGGTTTGAACCCACCACCTCCAATATATGGGGCTGGCGTCCTATTCCTTTGAGCCACAGGCGCCACCCTCGTTTTTTTCTTTTTTTGGTTGCAATTGTCATTATTGTTTTAGCTGGCCCAGGCTGGGTTTGAACCCCCCAGCGCCCTACCCACTGAGCCACGGGTGCCGCACCTGGTTACTTTCTTTGGAGCTCTTGCTGTTTTGCTGTCTTCCCAATACCCCAGCTTGCACTCCCCTGGGCACAGGAAGCTCATTCCCCATAAGGAAGCACTTTTCATCCCTGGGGACCTTGGACTATCAGATGTTGTGCTTGTTCTGGTAAAAAATTAGCTTTTTAGGACTTCCACTGGATCCAGCTCCTCCCTGAGCCTGGCACCTCTGCAGGAACTTCTCTCTGATATTTGGAGAGTGAAGATTAATGAAGAGAGACATGGAGTTCCAAGTCCCGGTTTCAAATCTCCTCTATTCCATGGTCAACTGTAAGTTGTTGAAGTTTCTGACCTTTGGTTTCCCCTCTGGACATGCTGTGAACTGTGCCCCTCAGGGCTGTACCAGGGTTGGGGGAAATGCTGGCCAGGTGCCCAGCCTGGTGCCTGGTGCCTGAATTTAGGAAAAAGGAAAAAAGTCTCCGGAATTTTTCATTCTTCCAGGACATCCAGGTCCTGCCCAGGTAGTTCTGCTCCCTCTGCCTGCGGGCAGCTTGCAAATAAGAAAAAAAAAAAAAAAAAAAAAAAACAAGAGAGGAAAAAAGCAGCCCTACTCTGGTGGTCCCGGGCAGCAGAGGGAGGGAGAGGTGTGGGGGTGGCATGCCGGGCTCTATGGCAATGATTTATAGTGTTTTGGCTTTTGGAAAACATTACAGGGTAAGGTTGCCCAAGGTCAGTGATAGGGCTGAATATAGGGACCTGCCCAAATAGAACTACCCTGCCCAGGAAAGAATGAGTGTGCCCATCCCTGTCCCCTGAAGTATTATATTCCCACCCTGCCTTACCCATGTGCTGACTTCTTTTTCGAACTCATCCTGCTCGTACATAAGTGAATAAGGGCCACGTCGCCCACACAGAACCTGGACTCCGCTCCCTTTGGTTCATGCTTCTGAATAGCCTCTGGTTTTCCGTCCTTAACTTCTCATTTTGGTGCTGAAAACTGGGACGGGGAGAAGCCCCCTTGAGAGGGGCCGAGATGCACACTGTCGGACCCACTCTCAACTAGATGGACTCTTTGTCCGATGAGAGGAAGGGAAACGGGGAGGGGGGACCCCTCTGACTTCCCCTGGAGTTCATCCGTTTATGAGTGAGGTGAGCCCTTCCTGTCTTCCGTTTCTCCACTCCAACTCCTCTCTCCCTCTCCCTCCATTTCGGGGCCTTCCAAGCATTTGTATCTAGCCCCTGTCTGAGCCTTTTACCTTCTCTTGCCTTTCTCCACTCTGGGCCAAAACCGTGTCGGTCATGGACCAACCCTGGCGAGTCACACTTGCCTGTCCAGGGCCTTGTGCTCGGGGACACCCTGCCTTGGGCCTGGACCCCTCTTTTCAGGCTGGTTAAAGGTCCTTTAGGGATGCCTCAGCGACCTCTCTGGCCCCAGCCTTGGCCTCTTCCTTCCTCCTCTCCCTTGTAATTTCTTTCTTCATCCTTGCTTTAACCTCATTTGTTTTCTACCTCCAGTTTCTGATATGGGGACTGCTCAGTGACAGATTCCCTCTTCTTTACCTTTAAGTTGCCTCTTACCTCAAGCCTCTACACCTTTACCCTGTCCTTAAACCTAAATGCCTCGTCTTTTTCTTTAATACTGCTTGGCCTATGTACAAACTAGACAATGGCTCACAATGGCCTACAAATTTTACCTTTGACCTTTCAATCCTCAGTGACCTTGACAATTTCTGTCGGAGATTGGGCAAATGGTTGCAAGTCCCTTACGTCCAGGCCTTCCTCTTTCTCTGAAACATTCCTTGTGTTGGTCTTGTGAATCCTCTCAAATTTTCCTAGCATGGATCAACCAGTCCTCCCTAAACTCCCTGATTCTCCATTGTTTTCATTTGACCCAGCAGACAACCATCCATCCCTCTCTGCCCTTCCATGACCCTCCTCCCTCAGTCTCCTCCCTACCTGCAGAATTCCACCCCATCCCCCCTCTCTCCACCACCCCTCCACCCGCCTTCTACTGCACATGGGCAAAAAAGAAAAGATGGCAGACCCAACTTCCCCATCTCATACTAGACTTGGTCACAATTTTGGACCTTCCACTCTGGACTACCACAACTTCTATAGCCACTCTGAGAGGTTGTGGCAATGGAAGGTATCTTCAGGGTTTATGTCCCCTTTTCTGTCTCAGACCTGTCCCACATAAGTCAGAAACTAGGTTCTTTCTCCACAGATCCCACAAAGTACTCTCAAGAATTTAGATATCTAATCCAGTCATATGATTGGACCGGGCATGATTTATATGTCATCTTCACCTCCACCTTAACTTTGGAGGAGAGGGAGCAGGTCTGGACTCAGGCCTAGATTGATGCACAAGATCTACAGAGGACAGATCAAACCCTGCTGGAGGGTGCTAGGACTGTGCCCTGGGAAGACCTCATTTGGAATTACCAAACTGACTCTCCTGGAGTGCGCCTCCATAACCACATGGTCTAGTGTCTCTTAAGGGGACTAAGAAAAGCAGCCCATAAGGCCATGAATTATGACAAACTAAAAGAAATAACCCAGAAATGGGATGAAAATCCTGCCCAGTGTTTAGCCTGTCTTAACGAAGCCCTCCACTGCTATGCCTGCCTATCTCTGGAGAGCAACAAGGGCAGGCTCATTATCAACATGCATTTAATCTCCCAGTCTGCATCCGATATCCAGAAAAAACTCCAAAAATCTCTCCAGAGCCCTCAGATCCCCCAGCAAGATCTCATTGACCTGGCTTTCACGGTCTTCAATAACCAAGAAGACTCCTCTGAGCACCAGCGCCTTTCAGAGCTCCAGTTTTGGCTTCCGCCGTTAGACACACCCTGGCTACTTCTTAAAACTCCTCTAGTTAGTTTGAAGAAAGAAAACCTCTCTTGGGACCATGCTTTGATTGCAGTGAAGTTGCCCAAATCCACCCCACCAACCCATGTCCAGACTGTCCTCCTGCGGTCCAGAGGTCTTCACTGGACGTCTGACTGCCCAGGTCTTTCTGAGGACCCTGTTTGCAGTCAGTCTCAGGACATGGCTGAATTCCCTGACCTCTTGGGCTTTGTCACTGAAGAGTGGACGGTTCCCAGAGAGTCAGTAGGCCCCTTAGACAATCATCAGGGCTGAGTTCCAGTGACTTAGCTACTGGAAAGTAAGCCAATCTTTTGTCTTACTGATATTAGGGCCACATACTCCACCTTACCCTACTACAAGGGTCCTTTACAACAAACAGAGATCTCGGTTGTGGGTATTGATGGCAATTTGCTACGCCCTCACACTATTCCACCCCTGTGGTGTTCACTTTTCAGACACTCTTTTTCACATTCATTCCTTATCATTCCTTCATGCAGCATTCTCCTACTAGGCAGAGATAGCCTCTCAAGATTACAAGCAACCCTGGATTCCCGCTGGCTCCTTCTCCCTACCCAGCCGACTCCTCTCTAACCCCTCCCCTACATCCCCTCCATTCTCTCAATCCATTCTTCCTGTACACCCCCACTGTGTGGGATTCCTCTCTTCCTTCTATAGCCTCCCATCATTCACACATTTTCATGGCCCTCCGTCCCCAACATTCATAACCTTCCCTTAAATAATACCCAAGCCCCACAGCAGCCCTCAGGGGTGTTAAACCACTCATCCTCAAACTCTTGTTGGCTGGTATTCTCAAACCTACTAACTCACCCTACAACACCCCATCCTTCTTATAAAAAAGAAAATCTGATTGTTCATATCAGTAAGTGCAAGATTTACAGGCCATCAGTGAACTTGTTCAGCCTATTCACCCAGTAGTCCCTAATTTATATACTCTCCTATCTACCATTCCTTTCAATACCTCCCACTACACAGTTTTAGATCTCAAGGATGCCTTTTTGACCATCCCCATCCATGAGCTCTCCCAACCCCTCTTTGCCTTCACCTGAACTGACCTTGATACTTCCACCAGCCAACACCTCCCCTGGACAGTTCTCCCAAAAGGATTTAGAGACAGTCCTCATTACTTTGATCAGACACTTCAGGCCGACCTCCACCAGTTAACTTTACCAAAAAATTCCACAGTTCTTCAGTACATGGATGACCTGCTCTTATGCAACCCTGCCCCACTGCTTACTGTCAGGACACCATTCACTTACTCTCTTTCCTCGCCACCAAGGGGCATAGAGTACACCCTTCCAAAGCCCAGTTAACCTCCTCTCTCTGATACCTCTGCTGCTTCTTACAGGAATGAAAAAACTCATTCCCCCTGACGGCATTCAGGGGGAATGAATGGTAAGGTCATCTCCTCCTTACCATTTCCCCAAACAAAAATGACCTCCTCTCCTTCCTGGAGGTTCTAGGATATTTTAGAGCCTGGATTCCCAATTTTGCGGCTTTGTCTAATCCTATATACACTGCTGCTAACGACTCCCCAACTGACCTCCCAATCCCGCACCAGCTTTGGTCAAGTTCCTTCCTCTCCCTACAATCCTCTCTGTCCTAAGCTCTCTCCCTCCATCTCCCTGATCCCTGCTATCCATTTTACCTCTCAGTGCCAGAACTCTAAGGATGTGCAGGAGGGATCCTAACACAGAAAGCTCACAATACTCACCTCCCAATAGCATTCCTCTCAAAGCAGAGAGAATTCATAGCCCTAGGCTCGCCCCCTTGCCTCTGAGCAGTGGCAGCCGAGTCTCTCCTTTTCCTGGAGGCCCAGAAACTTACCCGCCACGCTCCCACTGATCTAGTTATCTCTCATAGCATTCTATCCCTTTTAAAGCACCAATACTTTTCATCTTTACTTTCTGCACCTTGTTTACTCCAGCTCCTACTTCTCTTTATTCACATGACCCTTACACTTCCCAGAACTCATTCCATGATCGCTTTAGTCATGGTAACATCACACCCTTTCCCCAACATCTCTCTCTTTCCCTTACCTAATCCCAAAGACACCTGGTTTGTCCATGGCAATTCTTCTAGGCCCACTACTCCATTGCCAAGGCAGGCTTTGCTATTGTGTCTTCTTCCTGCGTTATCACCTCTACAATTCTGCCCCCTGGCACCTCCTCACAACAGGCAGAACTCTTAGCACTCACTAAAGCCTTACAACTGGCAGGACTCCACTCAATTAGCATACACACCGATTCTAAGTATACTTTCCACATAATCCATCACCATGCAGCCATATGGCAAGAAAGAGGATTCATTACCACCCAAATCTCCTCTTTTATTAACACCACCTTCATTAAAAACCTCCTAAATGCAGCCCCTCTCCCAAAGGAAGCAGCCTTCATCCACTGTAAAGGCCACCAAAATGAAACAGATCCAATTTCCAAAGGCAACCAAGAAGTTGGTATAGAAGCCAAACAGGAAGCTCAAGGACCTTACATCTTCCCCACCCCAGAAGGCCAGTACTTGTCCTTTGATAAATTCTCTTCAGTATATTCATCTGAGGAACAGGACAGTTACCGGCATCTTCCCACATGGGGAGGATGGTTGCTTCAATAGGGAAAATTTCTTCTTCTTTCCTCCCAAGCACAGAATGTCCTCTCTTCCCTCCACAATAGCCTTCACACTGGCTTCAAGCTGCTTTACACCCTTCTTTCTCCACTCCTTTCTCACCCATGACTAGCTTCCCTGTTGAAACAGATAACCCAGACTTGTACAATCTACACCCGGGTCTCATCCAGGGGGCCATAAAAACATCCCTTTCCCCACACATCAAGCCTGGGGCCAACCCCTTGATAAGACTGGCAGATTGACTTCACCCATGTGGCTCCTGTATGAAAATATAAATTTCTTCTAGTTTGGGTCGATACCTTCTCAGGGTGGGTGAAAGTCTTTCCCACAACAGGCAAGAAAACCCATGAAGTTGTCTCCACCCTCCTCCACTACATTATTTCTATTTTTTAATTATTTATTTATTTATTTATTTTTTGAGACAGAGCCTCAAGCTGTCACCCTGGATAGAGTGCTGTGGCATCACAGCTCACAGCAACCTCCAATTCCTGGGCTCAAGCGAGTCTCCTGCCTCAGCCTCTCAAGTAGCTGGTA